>JXTC01000054.1:865940-892540 GCA_002914845.1 Trema orientale | reverse complement strand
ATTTTCATCGAAATATCATCGAAAATGCATCGAAAAGCATCGAAAATTCATCGAAATTGCATCGAAATTTATCAAAAGTACCATTTTCATCGAAATTTTACTGAGAATATAATTTTCATCGAAATATAATCGAAAAATCATCGAAAAACATCGAAAATGTTCGCGATTTTTTGTTAAAACTTGTAAAAATTAACCTAAAAATGATTTTTTAACACATTAATGACCTCATAACATTTCGAAATTTGATAATATGTTATTTCAAACCATACCCAGAACAAATTGGAGAAGAATGAAGAGAGAATAGAGGAAAATGATGAGTTTGACGGTAATATGAGAGATGAAAACAAGATTTTTTTCTCAAATTATTTTTTCTCATTTTTTCAGATATGAAAACGAGTTTGACGGCATGAAGGAGAAGAGATTTCGGCTTGATTAAAGAGAAGAGAGACATAATTGATTAGGGGTAAACATGACTTTTCACGTGATATATGCATATTTTACAAACTTCTATTTGGGAGAGCATACGGACCAAAATATACCTATTATGATGCATATTTTGCCTAATTTCTCACAAAAAATAAGAGTATCCAGTCAATTTCCCTTTGACATTCGGGGCTATTTTCTAGAGCTTAAGCTCGGCCCCCCATGGTCTAATAAGAAGCCCATGTACCAGGTTGATTTCTATTCAAGGTCGGTGTCGGTCAATGATCCTCGTGTTCTTTGTTTTTTCCACTTGAGTCGGAGCTTTACTTCTCCGACAATGGCGACGACGCTGGAAACCATTTCAGAGTCTCTTCAACAGATAAATACGAAGAAAGAGAAGCTCAAAAAGGCCTTCGAAGGCCTCCAAACCCATTTCTCTCTCAGCTACTGCTTCCCTCTCACCTGGTCCGACCTCGATCCCCACTTCACCTCCCTCCAAACCCACCTAACCCACGAATTTCAAGCCCTCAAAACCCTAAATTCTCGATCTAACGACGACCCATCTCCTTGCCCATCCTCAAAGCCGCCGACTCATGTCCCAACCGACCCTTCTTCGTCGTCCGTACAAACCACGTGTGTTACAGAGGAACCCTCTTCGGTATCCGAAACGGAGAATCAGAACCGGGTCGACCCGGTTCCAAGTGGGGTTGCGAAGTTGGTCGCTCCTCGGGCTGAGTTGGTGGCTTTCTGTGAGAAGATGGATGGGTTGGGGTTAAGGAATTATGTGTGCAAGGACGTGAGAGAGCGGTATGCGATTCGGTTTGAGCTACCCGGTGCGATTCGGCGAGCGCCGGACCCGGTGCGTTGGTTCTAGGCGGAATGGAAGGGTTTCACAATGAGAACGGTGATGAAGACTTTGAATTGCGGTGCGCTGTTGTTGGAACAATTAATGGCGGTTTGTCCCGACGTGGGAATTGAAAAGAGGGAGAAAGCGAAGAATTTGGCTTTAGAGTGGAAAGGAAAGATGAGAAAGGATGGTGAATACCCTTTGGAGTGTTTGGGGTTCTTGCATTTGGTGGCGGCTTATGGGTTGGCTTCGGACTTCGACATGGATGAGCTTTTGGACCATTTTGTTATCGTTGTAAAGTATCGGCAAGCAGTCGATTTGTGTCGAAAAATTTGCTTGGTAGATAAGGTGGAAGGTAATATGTGCTTTATTTCGAGATGGTATTATAGCTAAGTTGATTTTGTTAATGGTTTAATGCTGGATTTTAATACCTGCGATGAGTTTCTTGAAGGTTGCTTGTTAATAGCTGGACTTGGAGGTAGTAGTCATTTCAAATTGTATTTGTAAGCATTGTGTTTTTGTACTGCAAGTTTTAAGGTAATCATGAGTAAAAGATAGGGAGGCTGTAATTTAGTAGGTACAAAAACTAGGTTTATGGCCGCTCCAACTAGTTTGGAGAGATAGTGTATGTGAGAAGTGTAAAGAGAATAGAGAGAAATTTTAGTTGAATTATAAATAAAATAGGCTTGTATAGGACTTGATACATGCAACAGAAGTGAAAGAAGTGTGTAAATGTAGACTGCAGGACTAGTTCTGTCGCATCATGCGCAAATTAGGTAATTCTACGTGCATGATGTTGGGGTGGTTTTCGCTACTAAGATGGAGTTTAAGAAATGGTTAATCTAGACCCTGCTGTTTCTTGATCAAAGCATTCAAATGCACCAAAAGCATCATAGTGACTGATGTGAGATTTTAATGCCAGACCACTTTGTGCCTGTGTAGATTCTGTGCTTTCAAATGCGCAAACTACACATGTTGTTTCTCTCCTTTGGAATGGATGGATTCTGACAAAAATTGCAACATGTCGTTTTGTTCTACAGATCTCATCAATAAATTTTTAAGTAAGGGCTTACATCTTTCAGCCGTCAAATTTAGTTTTGAATTTGAGCTGACTGACAAGTTCTCACCAGTTCCCCTCTTAAAAGCCTTTGTGAAAAATTCCAAGAAAATGGCTAAGAAAGTTTGTGAAGAAGGACAATACTCTCTCATAGCACTGGTAATTTCACATTCCTTTTTAAGAAAGCTTATGGAGTTCTGGGGTTTAAAATCAAATATTGCCTGCAAGTATATATTTATTTAGTTTCTTTGCAGAAAGATGCTACATTCAAGAGCAACTGGAGATGCAGAAGGCAAGCAGAAAGGGAATGCATCCTCAAGTAGCTCCGGCTGTAAAGCCTACGCAGCCGCAATATCAGCTAGCAAACCACCCGGACAAAGAAAAGCAGAAGCAGCAGAGTGGAAAGAAGCGTCCTCGACCAGACGCCCCATTAGGTCCTACATCAGCACTGAAGACTTTCAGGGCAGCAAAGTCAATTGTTCCCTCATACCAACAACCTCATTTGCCAGCTGGTCCAGTTCCATATGTGAGCTCATCAGCTGCACCTTATGCAGTGTCAGGCGTTGTTCAATCAGCTGCCCGATATGCGGGTTCATCAGCTGGGACATATGGCTTGGCAGGGGAACCAACAGGTTTTCCTGGGAACCCAAGTGCAACTAGGTCTCAGTTATATGTGGCTGAACAGTATGTGCCATCTGGCTACTATGACAACTTCCTATGGTGGATATGGTTTACCACCGCAATACCATCCATCTTACTATCCCCAGTAATGTTGTATTTATTATGCCTGTGATAGTATGCTTTTGGATGGCAAAAGTAGTTTTTGCCATCTTTGTGATGGTGCTTATCAAAAAGCATGATTTGCTCTTTTTGATCCTCGTAGTTGTAGTTACAGCAGCTAGATTTGGTAACTAAGATCGGTGAACTGTGATTTATGACTGCATGTGTCTTATCACTTGACTGATTACATTACAGTTTTTTGTTGTCATGATCTTTTTTTATCTGTTAGAATTCCTACTTACTAGTATAAACATTATTTACTAGTATTTTCGTTTAGAACCGTCTATTGTGAAGAGGCATGGTGTAGTTTCCTACCTCTTGTCATTTTTAAGCGCATGAAATATGCGGCTACTTGTAAAGGGATGTGCTTGTCCATTGAAAGCCTGGATTCCCTTCATATATGCATACTGGAAGTATGGACTAATTTTTGTTTCAGGTAGCACACCATGGTCTTTTAGGACTTTAAGATTGTAGTACATAGACTGTATTCCATGTGAACTGTCATAATATATTTACTTCATCCTAGCCTGGGCGAAATCGGGCTGTCTTGAACTCTTGATTTTTTTTACTTGAACAGAAAACATTTTGGGTTTTCGTATGAGTTTTTCTTCTATAAGTAGCACCCATCTGGAGGATGGATTCCTTTGATGCAATGGTGATGCAAATAGATTAAGTTTTGTACCCAGTCTTTTATTTATTTATTTTTTTAATTGAAGTATTTGTTTGCTGCTTTTATTTATTTTTAGTAATTGTTTTTGGGATCTTTCTATCATTTTTCCCCCCTTTCTTTCTTTTTCGTATAACTTCCAGTCTAGCTGCTTAATGGATTGGCCTATTGGAATTTAGTTTGTTCCTCATGCAAGCCAATTCATTGTTGTTTCAGGATACCCTTTTCTTTGTTTGAAGTGGAAACCCTGCTTGCTTAGATATTAGGGGCAAAACCAGAATGAATGAATGCATAGAGAGTCTCTGGTTGAGAAAACCACTTACCACTGTGGTCCTTGAGTTGCATTATTGTCGTTATAGCTTATATGTACCTGTGGTGTAAGAACAGGTTCTGGAATTACTGCTTTAGGACTTTAATTCTAATGTAGAAATTGCATTCTATTAATTCAATCAAATGTGCTTGTTATTGGTTGGTAGTTTGTTATTTATATGTTCCACAGTTTGAGTTAACATGTGGCTTGAATTCCAAAAATGGGCTATCTTAAAAATACTAATGAACTCTCATAATTAGTAGTTGCTGTACGTATTATGTTTGGTATCATATGAAAATGGGATGCATTTCTGTCTTACCCTATTAGGGGTTTAAATAATTATTCTAAGCTTAAATTCAGCTCCATATAAGAGTGTGGTCTTTGCCATCATTTATGTATTGGTCAATTTTGAAGATCATTGAACATTCAAAATTTGGTTTATTGCCATGACTGAAAAAGCCATTAGCACATTAAGTGAGAAGTATACCGTATTCATATACATTTTCGATCCTTTTTATTCTCGATTTCAATTTTTTCCACTCAAGGCATGTTGAGATGTACTATTCTATTATTGTATTGTGGATATTTAGCAAATCTATCCAATTATCAATGAAGATAGACGTGGGAACCTCACTTGCAATCATGTTAATAGACGAAATAATTAAGTGGGCCTACCAAGAAAGACAAAACTAATAACAATTAAACAAAAAGAGAAACATGAAATGGTGTGTACAATGTTTCTTGCCTCCCTTTTCCATTTTGCTTCCAATATTTTTGAATTCATTACTTTGACAATTTGGGTCCTTAATTGAGATAACAATCAATGACATTCCAAAGTTGGTTGTAGCTTTATCACAAATGGGGAATGAAGCTTTCCTTTCACCATAGCCACCAGTGGAAATGATAAGGTTTTTTTGCCAGGTAATTCAAATATGGAACTAGACCGTTATACAACTCATAACCCAGCAGAAAGACCTTGTTATATAAAATTTCAAAATTGGATGAGAAAATCGGGAGAAAAACAAAAACAGTTGAAACCAAAGTTCTATTTTTTGGGAAAAAAAAAATAGCTGATTTTATGAGGGCTGCTACGGTTAGAAGGTACCAAATCATAGTGGCTTCGACTTTATGTATGAAAACTCGTAACAAAGTTTGAGTTATCTGATGAATCATAATTCTCTATTTGATTTGATTAAGGTGAATACTAAAAATCAAATAAAGGGTTTCGATGCGTCCGGAACCCTTGATTTGGAAACAACAAAACAATTCTTTTTTTTTTTTTCATTTTTTTTTTTTGAAATTTATAATTTATTTGAAAACAAGTTAATGAAATGAATAATGTTTGGCCAAATTACTGTTGCTTTAACCACCAGAAACGTTTAAAATGACAACCCAATGACATACTTCTCAGATCCAACACCACAAGTCAACCCCTTTTCTCTCTCTCTCTTTCTCAGTCTCTGACGATTTCATTTTCTTTCTTCCCAAACACATACGCATATATAGATACACACACATATATATATATATATATATAGACAGACACCACAGAGATATAGATACAGACACAGACACAGAGATACCCCCTAAATGACCGTTTTGCCCTTCTCTCCTTTCCCAAAGAAGCTACTTTTTCTTCTTTCCTCCTCCTCCCCCACCTAGCCAGGCTACTTCTTCTACCGACAAAGCTTTCAATGGAGGCTGCGACCGCCGCCGACCTCCATATCCGGAGCTCCGAAGATGTGGATCCGGGTCGGGCAGAGTTTCCGGACCCGCCCAGTGGCTGCGGCGGCGCCAAGTACAAGCTTTTGTCGCCCGCCAAGCTCCCGATCTCCAGGTCCGCCTGCCTCACTATTCCTCCTGGCCTTAGCCCTTCCTCGTTTCTGGAATCGCCGGTTCTTCTCTCCAACATGAAGGTCAGGGGTTTTTTTTTTTTTTTTTTGGAATTTTGCCTCCGGATCGGGTTTTGGGTTTTCTGTTTGGTTCCCGAGAAAATGAATTTTTTCTGAAAAATTGTAGTAGGTTTTTGAATGTTAGGGCTGCGTTTGGCTACTCTGCTTAGTGGGTAGACCACGAAATGACATATTTGGGTTTGGATTGTTCTACTGATTAAGCTTAATTGAGCTGAAACAAGGAAAGTTTTTCGCTCTTTTTTTTTTTTTTTGGTGAAAATTTTATTCTATTGCACTTTCTTAGTGACCAAACAGGATGTGTGTGTGTGTGTGGTGAACTCGTGTCGTTTAGGTAATAGTTTTATCGACCCATGATTTTGCCGCGTGGTATGTGTTGTAGTGGGGAATTTGTTATAGCTGAATGATGATGTGATTTTGATTATAAGTAAGCTAAAGATGCTCTTTTGTTTCAGCAAAGTTCGAAAATTCGGATTACTATTTTTGTTTTCTTTCGTTTTTATAGATGTTGAATTCGAACTCTTTCTTTGCTCTGCTCACTTTGATCTCTCACCAATTAGAGTTTTCTGAAATTGTGTATGGGTTACTCATGCTGGGACCCCAAGATTCTGATGCTTGCTATTAGAGTATTGCTAGTATCGGGTCTTTCCTTTATGCCCTTACAGATTGTTCCATCGAATACCTTTGGAATGTGCCTCTTTTTCTAATAGACCTCTCAAGCTTTTCTCCTTTTTTATTGTCAGTGTTGTTTTTTCGCATAATGAATCTTCTTGTTGTATTTTGCTTATTTATTTTATTTATTTCTCTCTTGGTGCCTGGGGCTTTTCATTTATCCTTGTTTAACGGTGTCAGTGGACGTACGGGAAAACCTTTCCTTTTGTTTTTGTAGAATAAGGAATAAATGCATCAGCAATGGGAATGCAACTTGTTTTTGTCAAAATGTGCCAAAGTGACAGTATGAAGAGGAAGGCTATGTGGGTCATGATCCCTTCAAAAGACATGATTGCCTGTGATTGCAGATGATATGGTCATTGATTATGCTGAGTACAAAAATTTTCTTTGATCAAAGCCTATTGCTCTAGGTCATTTATGTAATCACTAGATATGAAGATTGAAAGTATTAGGTTTTTGTATGGTGTATTCTTGCTAGAGTTTTCTGGTTGTCTTAGATGATTAGCTAAGTTTAAAATCCCGTTAGCGAATAGATTTGTAGTAGTTTGCCAAAGTATATCTGGGTCCTGATCAAATATCAGGAGCTTTCAGAAATATGAGATAATTCAACGAGCCTGTACCTTTCTTTTCCCGTTCTCCTTACTATAAGAGTTGTTGCTTTCTCTCTTCCAGCTTTTTGTTGGGATACATATTTTCTACACTTGTTGCTGTTGAGATATATAGCAGATGCTTTTGAATCAGCAGTTCTGAATTTCTTTTCTGTTTTTGGGTGTATTTTGCAGGCAGAACCTTCCCCAACTACTGGCACCTTTATGAAGTCTCTAATGACACAGGGCTCCGTTGGTTCTGCTACATATTCAACAACTACACTTTGCTCAAATATCAATATTTCTGATTACAAAAATTCAAGCTCCTTCGAGTTTAAACCTCATGCTACATCAAATATGGTAATTTCCTAATGAGCTGCTGTTTGAATTGTTCTGTAAAGGAACATTTCATCTGGAAGGTCACTTAATCGGGATCCTTTTGAAATGTTTGGGTTTATTTTCTCAGCCAAGCTTGAATTGCATTTCATAATTATGTGAGTATGTTGCCCATGAGGCTTAGGTCGAGTTGCTTAGGCCCATGGTTTACTTCCATGAGGTCTGGAGTTCAATTCCTCAACCTACCTAGCAGTATACCAGTTTCCTTTCTTCCAAAGATTGTGGGTTCATCAGGATGACAAGTATCAAAAAAATAATTATGTGAAATATGTGCTTTAAGCCAAATTTTAATTGAGAAGCTGACTTAATTGGTAGAATCTCTTTCTTGAAATTTTCTGTGTGGTAAGGACCCAAATGAGGATTATTGACTTTCATAATCATGTGGGTACTCAATTGTCTACTGCCATACTGCAATTAATTGAACATACATTATTTTCTTTGCTGCAGAAAGATGCCGCCGAGAGGGCCTGCAGTTCATTAGTAGTGTTATTATTATTATTATTATTACTATTTTGGTGGCAAATGGAGTGGTTACGTGTTTATTGGTGTTCATTATTCTGTTTAAATATGCCAAAATGGTTGTTTTGTTGCCTAATGGTATTTTTTTAATGAAGGTTACTACGGATCCAAATTACCAGAGAACTGCACAGTCTGTGCAAGTCCAAGGTCAGCCTCAATCATTTGCGCCAGTATCTTTAGTTAAAACTGAGATGGCAGTCAACTCAAATGAGTTGAGTTTATCAGCGGCACATGGCGTTGTTGCTTCAGGAACTAATGCCTCTGCTTCTGCTGATGGAGATTCCGATGAATTAAACCAGAATGGTAATCCTAATTCTGGGGTCCAAACAGCACAATTTGATCTTAAGGGAAGTGGACCTTCAGTGATATCTTCGGATGATGGGTATAACTGGCGAAAATACGGACAAAAGCATGTTAAAGGAAGTGAATTTCCACGTAGCTATTACAAATGTACCTATCCTAACTGTGAAGTGAAAAAGCTATTTGAACGTTCTCATGATGGACAGATAACAGAGATTATCTACAAAGGCACACATGATCATCCTAAACCTCAACCTAGTCGGCGATACAACACTGGTACTATGATGTCCACCCAGGAAGAACGATCTGACAAGTTTTCACCTATAACTGGCCGTGATGGTAAGGTTCAATTTTTTAAACGTCATTTTATTTGTTTCTTTTTTTGCACGGTTTCTTTTAATGAATAATGTGAGTTATGTAAGTTCCTTTCTTCAATGTAGACAAGTCATCTAGCATGTATGGACAGGCATCTAATACCAATGAGGCAAATGGTACTCCAGATCTATCTCCTATTTCAGCAAATGATGATTCTGTCGAAGCTACAGGAAATAGGATTCATGATGATGTAGATGATGATGATCCATTCTCAAAACGGAGGTATGGTCATCTAATAGATACTTTATGTGATTTCCAAGTTGTACTTGGTCTAATGAATGAGCTATCAATGTTACATAAATAGGAAATTGGAAATCGGAGGCATTGATGTCACCCCTGTGGTTAAGCCTATCAGGGAACCACGTGTTGTTGTTCAAACTCTGAGTGAGGTGGACATATTGGACGATGGTTACCGTTGGCGGAAATATGGCCAGAAAGTGGTTAGAGGAAATCCTAATCCAAGGTATGGTTTTACAGTAATGGTTAGGCAGATAGATGGCAATGAGGTTGACATATTTGTATCCTTTGCAGAGCACCCAATATGTTCTCCCTTTTTTCGCTGTCCAATTGTCAAAATGGATTGCTTTTCCTAATCATGCCCGCTGGCTGTGCAGGAGTTATTACAAGTGCACAAATGCTGGATGCCCTGTTAGAAAACATGTGGAGAGAGCATCCCATGATCCTAAAGCAGTTATAACAACATACGAGGGAAAACATAATCATGATGTGCCTACTGCAAGGAATAGTAGCCATGAGATGGTAGGATCAATGGCTGCTAGTGTCCCAGCAAGAATAAGATCGGAAGAAACTGACACCATTAGCCTTGATCTTGGGGTTGGAATTAGTTCTGCTGCTGAGAATAGGTCCAACGAGCACCTGCCAACATCGCATTCTCAACTTGTGGAAAGCCAAACTCACAACTCCAACGTCAATGTAGTTCCAGTTCCGTCATTCTATGGCATCCTAGGTAATGGTTTGAATCAGTTTGGATCTCGAGAAAATCTCGGTGAGGGACGGAGCATTGAAATTTCATCTTTGAACCATTCAACGTATCCATATCCGCAAAACATGGGTAGAATCCTAACAGGTCCGTAAAAATTGCTACGACTGTATGAAGTGAAAATAAAAATGTTCTTTTTTATTTTCTTTTTTTTTTTTCCACCATTCCTGAAGTTCTTCTGTATGAAGTGCATTGTCGCAAATTGCCTTGAGTTGAACTACTGTTTGTGTAACATTAGCTTCTTTGGGAATACGTTGTACAAATATGAATTAGTACTGATATTATATTCTGACAGGAGATAATGTAACTCGAGTGCTTGAAATGTACGGTATTTATCTTATCAAACAAAGAAATGTATGGTATTCGTAATGGACTTCATTTTCCTGCTTCTACACTCAAAACAAGTGTTCATAGAATTTATGTGAACAGTGTTTTTTAGTTTTCATGTTAGGCAACACAATCATCAGAATATCAAAAGAAGATGTATTTTGTACACTCCTATTTTCATGGCTGTATGCATTACAAAAGGAGAACCACCACTGACTCTTCAAGTCAAATATTCTCTCTTTGCTAAATAAAGTAAGAGGTCCTTAACATGGAAAGGGACTTTGTTTATGAGCTGTACATTTAATCAGAAGAACAGGGCAAAAGATCTGTTGTATATTAAATTGCTCTCCTATTGAGTTACTAGTGTGACCGCAATGGCCTATTAGTATTAGTGGAGAGAAATTCCAGAGAATTTAGAGCTACTTGTCAGCATGCATATGAAGGTATGAAGCTACTAGGACAATACAAAGACAAAAATCCAAAGAAGTGGGGAACTAGAATCTAATCATGTCCACATGTTTGATTGGTATGGATGGTAGTACAAAAATGGCAGATTTTTTGAAGATTGACCCTTTGTTTATTTCTAGTAGAATAGTATTATGCGACCTTTGTCGTGCCTTTTGATTACAAGACTAATACAATGCGAAGGCAATGCACGAAGCTACCAGGACAAAAAAAGACAAATCCAAAAACTGTACGGTATAATCGAAAATACAGGATCTACTTGTATTTCAGACAAACAAAATTGTTTATTTTTAATAAAATTTAATCGAAAATACCACTTTTATCGAAATATTATCAAAATTGCATCAAGAATTTATCGAAATTGCATCGAAATGGATCAAAAATGACTAAAAATACCATTTTCATCCAAATTTTTACTAAGAATACAATTTTCATCGAAATATCATTGAACTATCAAAAATTATCGTGATTTTTTTTGTTGAAAATCTCAAAAATTAATCTCAAAATGATTTTTTAATACATAAATTACCTCATAATATCTCGAGATTTGATAATATGCTATTTTAAATTATATCTATCACTATGTGGAGAAGAATGAAAAAAGAAGATAGGGAAATGATGAGTTTGACAGCGTTGTGAGATATGAGAACGAGGATTTGTTCGAGTAGGGATTACTGTAAATTCTCGGATTGATTGAGATTTTCAGTCGAGAGAAAGAGAGATTCTGTGCGAGAGAGAGATTCAGATCAGTTAATGGTATCGTGTAAGTTTTTTTCTTAGTATTTTTAAGAGTAGTTCCATCCACACGCATAAAGATTTTTTAAACTAAGCATATAAACTAAAATATGCCTATCTTCAAGCATGTTTTACCTGATTTCTCTTTCTGTGTAGCCTTTTTTTTTGTTGCATAGCTACGCCAGAAATAGAAAGTAAATAAATAAATCCAAAATAGGTTGAGACTTGAGATTCTAAGTTCTAACCACGTCCCCATACTTTCTTTTTTCTTTTTTTTTTTTTAAGTGAGGCTTAACTAATAACCACCATTTACTACAAATTTAAAAGAAAATAACACACACACACACTCTACCAAGGTTTGAACCTCTAACCCCCCAAACTCACACACACATCCCTCAAGCCTTGGACAACCACGTCCCCATACTTTATTGTCATGCCCAGCAAAAAATAAAAAAATAAAAAAATAATTGTCATGGACATTATTACAAAAATGGCAAACTAAAATTTTTTTATTTTGGAAAAAAAGGGGAATATGTGGTGCTCTCGCTCTCCACCAATTTCTCGTCCAGGTAAATAACAAACTATTTTGAAGATTGATTCTTTTGTTTATTTCTAGTAGAGCCGTTTTATGCGACCATTTGTTGCTTTATGAATAGGAAGATAGTATCCATATATGGACTTAAATGCACAGGTAACAAAATGCTTTAAATTCTCCCTCAAAAGAAGGGAAATAAAACAACATGCTTTAAGGGGAAATCGGGAAAAACACTGCGCTTTAAGAAATAATGTCAAATATACCGTGTCCTCTTTTGAATTAATTTCATATGGTGTTTTGTTGAAAAATGACAATTTCTCCTTCTTTCTTTTTTTTTTTTTTTTCCCCCCCTCATGCACGCTCTTTTTCCCTGTCTCTTTCCTCTCTGGGTTCCTTTTATTTGTGGAATTGATTTTCTCCAAATCTGAAATTCGCGGAGGACTTAATTGAGTGGCTTGAGGAGAGAAAGTAAGTTCAGATCCATGGAGGAGGGAAAGGAAAAAGATCATTATGATGGTTTCAATCTCAACGATGACGTCGTGAGTAGGTTGACATCTTTCTCGACGAAACCTCGACTGACAAACTCATCCATGGACTCGTTGTTAGGTTGTTGCATTAAAGCTTTTCTGCACAATTAGAGTACACCCAACGAGATGCAAGTTTTTCCTTCTATCATTTCTCGCTTTCTTTTATCTAATCGATGGGAATGGTTCAAATTTGGTCATTGTAGTTTTATGTTTATATATGCTTGAATGGAACATTGCTTTCAGAACTGACTAAGATTTCAACTTGGATTGATGTGATATAAGAACTAACAAAGGATTACTCTAGTTGATTTTATATGATTCTTATTTGATCTTCTGGGAAACTAAGAATGGCTTAAACTATTGCTTTTGTTGCTCAATTGGATCCAATATGTAGAAAGAAGATCTTGGATAAAAAAAAAAACTAAAAGAGTAATAATAATTTCTGTCTTCCAAGCTACTTATTATACATAAAGTTTGAAAAACTTTTGCTTTGTTTGGATATGGTGAATGTGAGAACTTTCTGCTCATTCTTATTATTCTTTAAGTTCACAATATCCATGTCACAAACAGTGTATTCTACTATATATATATTAGTATATATCATGCAACAGTGTACTTGCGTAGAAACCTAAATTATGTGTATATTGGTAGCTTGATCATATATTGTAATTGTTTACTAATCCTAGCACACCTCTTTCATATATTTTTTTCTTCAATAAGACCACGTAGTAACTAGACTTAAGGATTGGTTATTAGTTACTAATCATAACTAGTTTGAAAATTGGTTACAAATCTTGAAACTAATAATCAAATTAGTAACTGAAAAGTATATTACTTACTACTAACTAAATTATGCAATTAACAACTGGTAATCAGTAACCAGTATGGAAATTAGCCACTAGTCCTTAAACCGGTAATTGGATTAGTGACTCGATATTAAATTAGTTACTAGTTACCAAATTAGTAGCCGATTTAAAAACTAGTTACCTATCCTAAAACTGGTAACCAGATTGGTAAATAGAAGCTAGATTACTTACTAGTATTAGATTGGTATGTGAAACCTAGATTAATCACTAATTACTAAATTGAGTAACCAGTGTTATAACTGGTAACTAGTAACCAATAACTAGTTTCGAATTGGTCACCTATCAAGAAACCAGTAACCAAATTGGTAACTAAAACCTAGATTGATTACTAGTTACCAAATTTAGTAACCAGTATTGTAATTGGTAACTAGTAACCATATTAGTATATAAAAATTAGATTGATTACTAGTTACTAAATTAAGTAACTACTAATATAACTGGTAACTTGTTTTCGGTAACCACTTTAGAAATTGGCCACCAATTGTAAAACTATTAATCAAATTCGTAAATAGTAACAATAATACGATTAGTTATCAGTAACCAATAAACAGTTAGTAGATTCGTGATTAGTAATCAGTAACTAATCCAATAATTTATCAGTTATCACCAAGTGGAAATAATAAACTAAGTACTAGTTACCAAGTACTCATAATCTAATGGCTTCTCATTTTTTATAATAATAATAATAATACTAATAAAATTCCACATAACATATTCAATAACAAAAAAATTATTCTTAAAAAATCCTTTTTTTCTTCCCAACAAAATTATAAATAAATAATTTATAAAGAATAATTAGAAAAAAATGTATTTCCCATTCCTTAAAGATTAAATAAAAAAACAATTTTATCACTAAGAGAAAAAAAAAAGAGAACAAAAAATACTTAGTGCTTTTTTTTTCATGAAAAGAAAAATGAATGGAAAAATAATTAAAAAGATGAAAAGAAAAAAATTATAATTACTAGTAATTAGATTGCTTATTGGTATTTTGATTGGTTACTGGTAACCAATTATTTACTAGTCACCAAATTTATAACTGGTAACCATATTAATAAGTTTTGTAATTAACAACTAGTTTAGAAACTAGTAACTAGTCTTGTAATTGATAATTATTAACCAAATTAGTAATTGGTAATAAGATTAACCTATAACCAAATTAGTTAGTGATAATTAGATTGATTATTAGTTATAAGAAGACAAGTAGCCATCAATGGTATAAACTAATAGCAAATAACCATATTGGTTAACGGTAACCACAATAACTAGTAACCAAATTAGTTAATGATAACTAATCTAGTAATTAGTTAGCACCAAAATGATAGAGGAAAAAAAAAGAACCTTTTCTTGTTCCTAAGAAGGAAATAAGATTTAGTGCTTCAATATTTTTTTTAAAAAATGAAATGGTAAAAGAATTATAAAAGAGAAAAGGAAAAAAAACAAAAAAGAAAAAAATTAATAGAAAGAATGAAAAAGAAACCAAAAAAAAAAAAAAAAGAAAAAAAAAGGGAAAAGTAATTACAAGAACGAAAAAGAAACAAAAAAAATAAATAAATAAGGAGGAGCATGGCTCAAAGTTGAAAAAAAAAGAGAATTAGAAAAGGGGAAAAATTAAAGATGAACCAATAACTAATAACAAACTATCTAGTAACAAATAACCAAATTAGTATCTAGTGATTAGATTAATTTCTAATAACCATTGAAACAAAAATAGTAGCTCAATATCCCTTAGAGAGTGGGAAAAAAAAAGAGGGTCTAGTGTGAATTGGAAAAAGAAAAAAGAAAGGAAATTAAAAAAAAAAAAAAGAGGAAGGAGTAAGGTTCTTTGAGAGAAAAATTTAGAAAAAAAGATAGTGTGAATTGATAAAAGAAAAAAGATAGAAAATAAAAAAGAGAAGAGGGAGCAGGGTTTTTTTTAAAAAAAAACTTTAGAAAAAAAGGTATAAAATAAAAAAAAAAGGAAACGAGAAAAGGGAATTCTAGGGCTCGAACAAGTGATCATGTAAAAGGAGCAAATGAGGCCTAATCACCCAGTCAAATGGTCTGACACTGATTTTAAAACATTTTTTAATTAATAAACATTTTCTACAATGTTGGCTGAACAGACATTACTACTGCGTTTTAATACTGTATATTCACAATATTTTGCGTTTCTTCTATATGGAAACGATATTATTTTGGTAGTACCATATATTTGTAATATTTTTTATTTTTAAAGGTAAAACTCCTAAAAATTCCTGCTTTAAATTTACCACTTTGTTTGTGCTTAGTAAGGACTGTAGATAGTGTGCAGCAACAATATGATCCAAATATCGACCAGAGCTCAATCGTCGAGTTTCTGCAAATTAATATCTTGACTTTCTGATTTCTGTAAATTAATACTAGAATTTTAAAATTTTTACAAATTAATATCTCAACTTTTGAATTATACAAATTAATATCGTAACATCTATAATTTTTGTAAATTAATACACCTGTTTTTTTTTTTTTTTTTTTTTTTTTTTTTTTTTTTTNTTTTTTTTTGTAAATTTGTACTACTAGCAAGTTAAAATAAAGTAAGTACTTCTCATCAACTCATTAAAAATATTTAAATAGTTATATATTATTAGAAATTGTTTTATAATTATTACTTTTTGGTTTATTTAGAAAAATTTCAAATTAGATGATGGTTAAAATTACAGAAAGACCACATTTCAATTTTTTTTTAACAATTAACTATTTTGCCCTTTCTTTCTAATTTTTTATTTTTCCATTTTAAACGAATAGAAATAAACTAAGCTAATCATAATTTTTTTTTAAATTTTTGATAATTAGTTTATAATAAATTTTTATTAAGTTAATGAGGGATACTACTATCTTTGTACTATTAAAATTAGTTAATTAGGCGGTTCAATGACACCAAAATACCCTCGCAACTGACCGCCATCTCCAGATCATTTTGCCTCTGCTTCGGCCGCCACTCCCATCTCTTGGGAATTCTTCATTCTAATTGGGATCAAGTTTTAGTGATTTCTTCTATATTTGGGTTTAGAATGTTGATTGGGTTGTGGAAAATTAGAGTTCTTAGGTTTAGAGTTTTAGAGGATAGAGATTCAAAATCTCGGCATTTCATCAATGGTTGTTTTGCTAGTCTTAATCCATTTTTGTTGTATTCTGCTTCAAGAAATTTTATAGTGGGTTAGTTTAATTCAATCTAGTAGATTTTGTTTCAATCTAATATGATTTTCGCTCTGTTCAACTGATTTGTTCAATTGATTTGTATTTTTCTTCTTGCTTTTGGAACCCATGCCCCATTACACTGAGAAGATCACTGATGATATGCACCGGATCGTCCTTGCATAATATCAAAGTACTTTCTTTTTTTTTTTTTTCACGTTTAGTTTTCCTTTCTAAATTCACAATGAACCTTAAAAAAAAAACTTAATTGATATTACATGGAAAATACTAGCGTTAAAAACCTTTTTAATCACCTAAAGAGTGATAACCATTATGTTAAATCCTTCAACCGAACACGTTTTTTTTTTTTTAAAAAAAATTTGTTAATAAGGGCATTTTCGTCTTTTTACTATTAGATTCACTAAGTTGGGCATCAGAGGGTACAATTTTGCAGCGATTTCAGATGTCGGGATATTATTTTGCCAAACTCAAAGGTAAAGTTATTTTTCGCACAAAAACTAAACCTCAAGATATTTTGGTGTTATTAACCCAATTGTGCATTATAGGTACAAATTTGCATGAATTTCAAATGTTGATATTAATTTATAGGAATTTTAATTATCATGGCATTAATTTGAAAAATTCAAAAGTATTGGTATTATTTTGCAGATATTTCATAGTAGGGGTATTAATTTGCATAATTTAAAAGTTTACATGAATTTAAAATTTATGATATGTTTTTGCAGAAAAGTTAAAAATTAGAATATGCTAATGTCATTATCTCAATAAATAAACCTACTATTAGAAAATTAGGACTTTTATAATAACCAATTCCCACAGTAGAAAAGATTTATCCAACCAAATAAAAGCTCACTCTCCATTCCTAAAATAAAATAAATCATGACAAGCACATAATTAACCACAACATTGGAAAACAAAATAAAAAAATAAGTAAAATATGTTCGCATTATATTATCCTATTAATGAGATATTGAATGCCTATTAATGTGACTCCAATAGATGTGAGATTTTAAGCCGATAAATTTCAATTCTTTTAGTAACACCCTCCATTACCTGAGATTGTCCTCCTTAAAGATATGGTGATGGGTTTTCCGCAAAAATCGATATTAATTATTGTAGATCTAAAAAGTGGAACAAAATAATTAGAGTTCGAAATCTACTTTCACAAAATAAAGCTATTATTAAAAAAAAATAAAAACAAAATAAAAAGAAAATTTCACCCGAAGGAGAGATCCTAATCCTACTCTGGTGGAGCAGTATCTACTATCTATGAGAGGTCGAAGTTATATAAAGGAAGCTTTTAATTATTTTGTTTATTAAGTGTTAAAAGATATTTTCTTATAGATGTGTAGTGATAAGTTAGGTTTGATTAAAATGGAATTATGATACTATATTGATATGGGCTAGACCTGAATAGATAATTTATCGGCTCATTTAGAAGATGAGTTCTTTTAATTGTATTTGGAGATATGATTTGTGTTGTGCGACCTTAAAATCTACATCAATAGTCAATACCAAAAAAGAAAGTCGACAATCAATTGAGTAGGGAGTCAGATCGCATTTTTACGTCTCGATTAAAGTGCTGCCTACCTTGAATAATTAGTATGCAACTTGGAACAAATAGTAAAAAGAAACTAAACCAAGCTTCATAAAAATGGGAAACGAACTTTTGTGTGGAGATCAAGCAATTTGTCTATTAACTTATTATTCAATTTTTTATTGTTACCCGAATTTTTATTCATATTATGTAATTTCTCATTCTCATAATTGGGAAACATTGAGTCATTTTCATCTATATAATGGGGGTTCAGTCTCAATTTTTTCCATCTGACAACCACTTTGCTATACACTCTTTGTAATTCTCTGCTTTCACTTTGAAACTTAGAGAAATTCTTGTAATTCTTCAGAAAATAATATAGAACAATGAACATAGACTCATCTTTTTTGGGGCTAAACCACTATAAAATTATCGTCCCCTTATCTGCTTTATTTTCCAATCTATTTCATATACACGCTACATCTCGTAAGTTACAAAAATTCATTGTTGACAAAACCTCTGTCAACAATGTGCACAAGCTTTTAGGGGAACAAAGAGAGAAATGAAATGGGTTATATGAGAGTAGTAGAGTGAAACTATAGGGGAAAGATAGAGAGGCATAGAGAATAGTCTCTATCGGGAGATTTTTGACAGAAATGAATCATGTGCAAAGAATACAATTCAGTAACTATGTTTAAAAATAAGATTTTAACTCGTAGAATTAAATAATACTCAATTATACGATTTGTCTATAACTATGTTTTATTAAAAAAAATAATAATTTATGACAAATGAGCCACTGTTGTAACAATTGTATAATTTATGAACTACTACTATGTAAGGTGAAAGTACCATAGCCAAAGTAGTACAATAGGTATAATTTAGGGATCATTAAGTTAAAAAGGATGTAATGTGTGGAAAAATTGACTTGGAATCTTGACGATTTTTGTCTACTTATAAAAGAGTAGTAGTACTAGGACCACGATATGTGAATTCTACTAAAAAATTCTAATATTTTAGTAATATTACAAAACATAAAGAATTTATAATAAAAAAATACACATGTCAAGAGGTGATAACTGAGAATGAAAAGAGACAAGTACTCTATTGCTTTAGTTTTAAGAACACCACTTTACTACCCTATTAGTGAGGAGAATTTCAAAGCTAATTGCCTTGATGCTTATGAAGCTACTAGAATAATACAAGGGAAATTAGGACTTGTATGGGATTTTTAGGAAAAAAAGGGAAAATACGGTGGGCTCTATTTGTTTTTTTTTTTGATCTGATATGATTTTTATTAGAAAAATGTACTTTTTTTAAAAAAATATTTAGAAAAATACTGTTTTTAAAATAGTACCCTGTAACCAATTTTTTAATACTGGTAACTAATAACTGAAGGTTTTATAATTGGTAACAAGTAGGAGTGTGCAGAAAAACTCCTAAACCGATCAAACCGAACAAAGTGATCGACCGAAACAAAAAAAATAGAAACTGACAAAACCGAAAAAACTAAAAAGTAAAAAACTGACGTTGTTTGGTCGGTTTTCCTTTAAACTCCAAACCGACCAGTACAAAGCCAACTAAACTAATACTTTGATTTATATATCTAAATCTATACTTATCCATTTGAATTTTCATATTTATGATTTCATAGTTGTTTTGTACTTCTATTTCACAAGTAGTTTTAATTTAAAGTCAGAACATTCTTTTTTTTTAAAAAAAGGAAACACAATAATTTTTTTAAAAAAATGTTCTTTTTTGACGGTTTGAACCGTAAAACTGACCAACCAAACCAAAAAACGACCGAACAAGTAAAAAAAAAATCGAAAAAAATGACAAAACTGACCGACTATTTTTAAAATTAAAATATTCAGTTTTTCGGTTAAAAACTGATCGAACCGAAAAATAATCAATCGATTTTTTTATATATATTTTTTAGTCGGTCGATTTTCGATTTGAGCTAAAAAAATCAAAAGCCAACCGATCGGTTTGATAGGTCTAAAAAAACTAACCAAACCGACCGATGCTCACCCCTAGTAACAGGTAATCAGGTAATCGAAAACTAATTTTTAGAAACTGGTAATAAGTAACTATTTTAAAAATGATATTTTTCTAAAAACTTTTAAAAGAGTGATATTTTTCTAATAAAAGTAGCATAAGAATTGAAAAAAAAAATTAACCTATGTATTTTTGTAATTCTTTTTAGATTTTGCAGGCAAAAGTACTAGAAACCCAAAATGCAATACTAGGATCCGAAAAAGTGTACGGAAGTGAGAATCTATCGAGGTCTTTGCATTTTGTTGTGGATAGTAGCACAAAACGGGCAAATTTTATGAAGATTTGACTATTTTGTTTATTTCTAGTAGAGCCGTATTATGCGACCTTTTTTTGGTGCTTTTTCTTTCGAATAGGTACGTATCCAATTTGAATCTTAAATGCACCAGTAGGTAGAAAACAAAAATGCTTTAAATTCACCAATATGTTTGTGCTAACTGCTAGAACAATACAGTACTAGGATCCAAAAAAGATGACGGAAGTGAGAATCTAACCAGGTCCCTACACTTGATTATGGACTGTAGTCTGCATATTACAAAACGGATAAGTTATTTGACGATTGTTTCTTTCTTTTTTTTTTTTTTTCCTTCTAGTAGAGTGTATTATGCGACCTTTAATGTAGAATCCAATTTGAATATTAAATGCACCAGCAGGTAGAAAACAGAATGCTTTAAATTCACCAATTTGTTTGTGCTCAATAGGGACTACGGATATAATGCAGCCACGTTATCTTGAATTCACCTTCTAGGTAGTATAATCAAGTTCATTATTAACATTTTCGTTCAAGATTCAGTCAGACAAAACAATGAGGACTGAATTAATTAAAGTTAAAAAGGCACCCCACATGATGTATGAAAAAACAAGAGAAAAATGTTGTGGCCACAGAAGACACAACAACACAACCAATTAGTACACACCACTATAATTGGGAACAACTAACTGTTTTGTGAAGACTGCAGCAACACTCTATAAACTATCATTGCCATGTACTTTGTGAGATAAGACGTGATACAAGTTGAGTACAACGAGAGCGAGAGTGAGAGTGAGAGTGATAGTGAGATTGAGATTGAGAGAGATGCATGCTTTGTGGTTGTACTTGAAGGATAATGTAAAATGTGGTGGTAAGCTTTCTGAGGTGCTTGGAAGGCCGGAAAGGTGTCGCAACAAACACAACTCCACTTCAGCAGAGAGCAACTTGGTCTTGGATTATCAGCTTGCTCATCCCATCGCAACGCCGATTCGCGAACTGATTCACCGGCAAAACTATAGCCGAACACGCCTTTATGGTCAGTGTTCCGTTTTCATGTTTTGTTTTTTTAGCGTTTTGTTCTTCTGATCAGGCAATTATGGTAACTTCAACTCTGTATGTTGATGTTCTAAATTTCATGGACTGAACACTAACTTAAAATATTGTTTCTTTTATGCCCTCTCTCAGAGCTGGAAATTGGAGACGCATCAAGGAAAGTCGTGGAGATAATCTTCAGAAAAGCATTGATGGGTCCATCGAGGTCAACAAGGAGGATCAAAAGCGTTATAAAAGTGCAGAACTCCATGCAAACGCTCGAGAGATTTGAGAATTACAGGGAGAAGGTGAAGACGGCGGCTGACAGCAGATGCATGAAACATGCGAGATGCACAGTAGATGGAAATGAGTTACTACGATTCTATGGCACGACAATGGCCTGTCGCAGGGAAAAGTCGAAGCGAGTCGTCTCGGAGCTTTGTAAAAATCCTACTTGCAGAGTCTGCAGGATACTTCAATCTAATTTCCGAATAGAGTGTACACTGAATAATGGGATTCAAATGAGTTCAAGTAGTGAAGACTTTAGCGAAGTTGCAATTCCCATTACAAAGATGAAGAACATGGAAAGAGCAGTGATAGTTTGCAGAACAATTGCAGGAAGCATGAGAAGTAGCAATGAGGAGTATAATGCGTATGATTCAATCCGGAGAGAAAAAGGATACGACAACTCAAGGAATGTAACTGTGTGGGATCCGAGTGCTTTACTTCCTTGTTTTGTCATAGTTTTTACCTAAAATGTACCTGCTGTATAATATACTAGGAAATTATAATTATTATTATTTATCATGTTATTTGAATTGTCGGTAACTAGTTTTAAGTTTCTCGTTTTTATCAGTTTATATAATTTGTCTACTTTCTTAGTTGTATCTAATTATTTATTTATAAATAAGCTTAACTATGTAATTGAATTTCAGATTATGAACGAAAGAATTGATTAAGTAATCAAGTTTCTCCTTCTTTGATTCTCTTTTCTCTGAATTCTTTTCTTAATTCTCTATTTCTCTTATGCATATTCACCTATTTGTACCATATTTCTTCACCCGCTGCTTTTCTACTAGTCCTCTTTCTTTTCTCATTTTATGCTACATCTTGGTATCTGAGCCTAGTTCGGTTTTCTCTTACTTGTTAAAAAGTAGGGATCAAAAAATTAACGATCTATACCCTAACATTTTGATAATTCATTATTATGGACTTTAGGAATATATGCTCATAGATATAGAAATCACAACTCTATTGTATGGAGAAGTGAATATCGTCTTGAGAAGCTATAAGAGCTTGGATGATTTAAACATTAGTTAAATAATTAATAAAATTGGTTATTTTATTGACTAAAGACTTTCTATAAGTCTGATTATCTATTAGATATAGTCTTGTAAGAAACTAAAAGCTATAATTAGAAGGGTAAAATAATAATTTTACTTAGCTCCAATTATCTGTATTCATGTGGAATACACACGCAAATGTTACTTATCTAATGGACATAATTCTAATTATAAAGTATATCTTGTAATATTTATTTAATTCATGAAGAGTGCGGTTTGGACCTTTAGTAGAATAAGTCTATTACTAGCAGTACATGTTCACTTGTATTAATAGTTATTTAAAACTGTGTCTTTGTTTACTGAAGATTGACTAAATAGATCTGTTTAGATTCCCAATCTACACTAACAGTTTGAGCTGCATGAGATCAAAATAATTGGTCTCAAAAGATTTTCTTGGTAGTTAAAGACAAAAAAGAAGAAAGTTGAAAAGGCAGTGGGCTTTTAGAGCCCACTTAAGGTATTAAGTATTTCGCCTAGCCCATGCACTAGTACTGGCTGAATTTTCCATTAGAGGAGGAGTCTATAAAAAGAAGATGGTATGAACAAAGAATGGTACTGGTGATGTAGTGAAAATCAATAAATGAATGATTGGTGCTCCAAAACTAGAACTCTTCTTCTTCTTCTTTTTCTTCCTTTTCCTTTATGGCTGCCTTTATCTCTTTCTCCCACACTCTCCACACTTAGGTTTATAAGCCAAAATGAGCATATATAGGGTTTCAACCATCCATGAATCCTAGTCATTCATTCCCATTTGATCAAGGGCTGAAAATGTGTTATTTATAATATCCCAAACTTATTTTCAGAAGTAAGTCATGTATATGAGTTCTGCATTTGGCGCTGCGACCTCGATTTGGCACTACGGCGCTAAATCCTAATGAATGCACTACCCAAAATGGAGCTGCAATGACAAGTTGCTGCCTAAATGTGAGGCTAAAACCCCAAAATTGGGGATGTAGTGCCAACTTACTGCCCAGAGTGGCGCTGCAATGCCATACTTGGGTACCAAAGGCATATTTTGTATCTTTAAGTCCATCGGTCAACTGCTCCCTGCTTCCAGTCAACTGCTCCTCTGTTATGATGGCTCTTTTGATGCTTTTTCACTCTTTTTAGTTAAAACACCCTCAAACCACTTTTGTTTCACTTCCTACACCAAAACACAATTAAAATATCAAAATAACACATATTAAACTAAAAATAAAGTAGAACACAACAAAATCAAATGAAATTAAGCACAAGATAACTCTATTTTCATGAAGTTATCAGCAGGATGAAAGCTTTCTTCAAGGCTTTGGATATTAAAGCCTGGAAATCTATTTTTAAGGTTGGTTTCATCATGTCAACAAAGCAAAAGATGGGACGATAACATTGAAACCTAAGATTGAGTGGTCAATTCAGAATGATATATTAACAAGGCATTACATGTCATTTTTAATGGTTGTGATATCGAACAGATCAAGCTTGTTTCTTCATGTGAAACAACCAATGAATCATGTGAAATCCTTTAAACAAAATTTGAAGGTTCAAGTGATGTTAAGTATAATAAACTCTTGTCTCTTACTACTAGATTTGAAGAATTACACATAGAAGAAAATAATTCACTTTCTTATTTTTATACAAAGTTGTGTGATATTGCTAATGAGTCTTTTGCTCCTGGTGAAAAGAATCTTGAGGCTATTCTAGTGAGAAAAATTGTTAGGTGACTCTCGGATTGTTTTTGGCCTAAGATTGTTGCGATTGAAAAAAGCAAGAATCTTGATACCACGAAGGTAGAAGATCTGATGGGTTCCTTCTGTGCTTTTAAGATGACTTTGAAACACAAAAGAAAGGAGGAATATATTGCCTTCAAATTTGTGCAAAAGAATGAGGAAGATGAAGGTGACAATTTTGCCCTACTTACGAAAAATTTCAAAAAATTCTTAAAGAACGTAAGCAAGTCATCAAAGCCTAATTCCTCCACATCCAAACCCTCCAAATATAATTCTTCATCTAAATATTTTTATTCTTTTAATAATAAGGGTTTTAAGTATAGGGAATGTGGTGGATTCCATCATATCCAATCTGAATGTGCTAACACTCTTGAAAAGAAATCAAAATCATGTGCCACACCATGGAGTGATAAAGAGTTTAATGGCAGCCAAGATGAATATGACAACAATGTAAGTAATCATGTTGCTTTGAATGTCTCTTTATTTTGTGGTTCATGTTTGAAATTGTAGGAAGTTGTTGGTTTCGCCGTAACAAAAACGGTCTATTACAACAATATTGTTGTTGTCAATGATGTTACAATAGAATCTGAAAAGTCAGATAACAAAATAGCATCATTTAGTTCTGACAGCAATGATAATTCGGAGGTTGATGAAGATTCTCTCGGTGATGCATACAAATATTTATATGCACAATGAGAACGTGTTTGTACTCAAAACCGAGGTTTGGTAAAATCCAATTCTTATTTACTTGAATTTATAGAAAATTCATTCAAAAGAATTCAAGAATTGAATTATTAATTGATGAAAAAGAGAAGAGATTAAAAGAGGTTTATTTTGAACTTAATATGAAAATGAAATCTCTTAAAATTCTTAATTCTGGTTTATCTCAATTGAATCATATTTTGTCATCTAGTAAATCTTCGGGTGATCTTTTTGGTCTTGGCATTAAAGGTGAGTGTTATGGATTGAAGCCTATTTTTGTTAAAGTTGTTTCTGAATTTGTCAGTGCACATGTTGTTGTAAAAGTAAGTTCGAAAAAGATTTCTGCACCTATCAACACATGTGTTGCTATAACAGTAGGATCTCAAGCATCAAACAGAAGTAGACTTGGTTTTGTGCATGCTATTCCAACAACAGAAAACGTATCGCTGCTGTTGTAATAGTAGATTTGTCCACAACAACCAAAGGTAAGAAATTCATACCCATTTATCATTTTTGTTGTATTAAAGGTCACCTTCGACCTAGGTGTTTTACCATGTTAAGTTTTCTGGAAAATAATTAAAAATCATTTTTGGGCCTCTGAGAAAATAAATTAAAAAACAAAAATTCATTTAAGAAATAAATCTAGAAAAATGGGGGTAAGAAAGTCTGATCTTAATTGCTTTTCTTCTCTTACATGTCTGAGAATTGGTATTACTAACTCGTGGTATTTTGATAGTAGATGTTTCAGGCATATGATAGGTGACAAGAGCATTTCGGCCAATTACAATCCTATCTCTAAAGGAATAGTGACTTTTGGTGACAAAATCGAAGGTAGCGTCCTTGGAATTCGAACTCTCAACATTGAGGAAAATCTGAAGTTGAAAAAGGTGATGCACATAAAAGGACTTAAGGCTAATTTAAGTAGCAAAAGTCAACTTTATGACTTGAATTTGAATGTTCAATTCAGGTAAGTTTGTTTCGGAAAGTTTTAGATCTTTGGATAATTGTTATACCTTATCTCAGGAGAAGGCTCGTGAGATGACAAATAGTGAAAGATTACCCAATTCGCTGATTTAGAGAGGCTATAAGAGAGGAGAAGTAGACAATACACTTTTTTGTTAAATATTTTATTTTTGGAATATCATTGCTCAAATTTATGAGAATGAAATTGTATTTGTTTCTGCTTCTCAATCTAGAGTTTAAGTTTTTGTCAATTATTTCATTAGGGATTTAGTTTAATCTAAAACAATTGAATTGGATTTTGTGGAAACAGAAAGACAACTGATAACTCTATGAAAATTGAGTTAATTATGTTATTTCATTAATTAAAAATGTGTGTCCTAGAGTAATTTTAATTTAGATTTTAAGTAATTCAAGTTGTTTTATTTTATTTTGGTTTAGGCTTAGGTTTATTTAATTTTATGTTACTTTATTAGGTTTAGGTATTTTATTTTAATTAGTTTAAGTTAATTTAATTTGAAATAGGTTTTTATTAGGTTTAGG
>JXTC01000054.1:781867-856350 GCA_002914845.1 Trema orientale | reverse complement strand
ATTTGATAAATTACTTGTGCTCTTTAATTTAATTTAATTTTATTTTCTTGTTTTCTTTTAGTTTAAATTTTAATTTTAGAATTTTTAATTTGATTGTTTGAATAAATTCATAACTAGTGTAGGTTAGTACTTAACAAATTATAGCAATTTCTCTGTGGAAACGATATCTTTATTCATCACTTTATTACTTGTTCGATACGTGCACTTGCGTATAAAATTTCATAACAACAACTTGCTGATATATTCACTAAAGTACTTGAATTTGTTAGGTTTGATTTCGGAAGGCCTTGGGAATTTGTTCTTTTTAATTTCTATTTTGCTTTTTATTTTGGCCGAAATATTGTATGCATTATCCCTTGAATTTTTTTTTAGAAAAATCTTAAACTCTTAGAAATGGTTGATTTATTCTTTTTATAAATTAGATTGTCTAATTGAATTGATTTTTTGTGTATTTTGTTCTTAAGTGTACATGCACTATAAATAGAAAAAACTACCTACTATTGAAATGTGAAAGCTGTCCATAAGTAAATTGGGCATATATATCACAAAATATGTAGAAAAGTTATTTTATGTGTGAATTAATGTGCTAAAGATGATATAATAAAAAAATGGAGCACAATTTTTTTGATGTAAAAGTTAAAAAAAAGAGATGAAAAAAAAGGTAAGTCAGTCATTACTCAATCTATTTTATTCAGTGATTCTATAATTCAGGAAATTTATTTAATAAAAATTATAGAATTAATTTAATTTAAGTCAATTTTATGATTAGAATAAATTTTCTAATTCTTTGATTTTAATTAATTTACATTTAAAAATTTTGGGATTTTCATCTTTTCTTGGCCAGATACATATTCTTAAAAAAATAGAGAGGGGGAGGGGGGGTTTAGATTTATTGGCAAATTGTTCTTGATATTGTAACAACAAGTCCATGTCTCTTGATTTAGTTTCTGTGGGAATCGTTATTACTATTTTTTTAGTGAACATTTTTTCATGTCTATTTCATCATCATCATTCATTCTCTTCTTTTTCATCTTTGCAATCTCTCTCTTTCATTTTCTTGCTCACATGTTCTATGAGGTTGCATATTCAAAGCTTTCACCTTCAACAGTGGCGAAAACTCGTGGTAATTTTCTCAAAAACACCATATTCGATCAAGGAAGGTGCTTCGGTGAAGGTTTCTCTGTCAGCACTTGATATTGCAACTGCTGGAATTGCCTAATACTTAGGACAAAATTATACATGCATGTAAACTATGAAAAAACACATGATCACATCATGAATGCAGCGGAAAAATAGCGGATTTAGGTTTCAAAATTTTACATGAAAACATATTTTCATAACCATATAACATGCATATATTATATATAGGATCATGCATAACATAAATCAAATCTAGATGCACAAACCTTAGAGATGGGATTAGAGTTTACCTTTTGTAGCGTGCTCCTTCCTGATCTCTTTGTTGATGGTGATTAAACCTCTACCCTTAGATCTTCTTGTCTATGCTCCGGCTCTTAGTTGATAAGATGAGTGGGCACCAAGTTGAATCCTTCGTTGGAGAATGATCAAGAACAGCTTCTTGATCTTATGGAACACCGGGATGTGAGATGAGACTGTGAGATGGCAAGAAACTTTTTCTCTCTCTCTCAGCCTATGGTGGCCGAATTCTCTCTCTCTCCCCTTCTCTGTATTTCGTGTAGCACACTAAGTGTTTCTATGCAGTTTTTCTCTCATGTATTTTATGTATATGAGTCCAAAAACTGCTAATCCCAGTCCAACTAGGATTGGGCTTGTTCTCCAATTTGGGCTTTGAGTGTATTTTTATAAATATGTTCAACTCATGTAACTTATTTATAAAAATACCAACTTCTGTGTAGAATCATTATTTTACATAGTTTCATGAAACTAATTTCACAAATACCACCAACCAATTAATGAGCTTTATTGAGTTAGACAAGGGACCTAATGGATCCAAATAATCTAAGCTCTAATAATATGATAAATACATAATAACTCTTATTATGATATTTATATAAATATTATTAGTAAAGGGGACACTCCACTAAAGGCCCAATACTGTACTCTTAGATTAGATGTCATGCCTATTATAGAGATTCAATCAACTAACCTTGACTAACCGATCCATCTAGCGTATTCTATACCACATATAGAATCCCTATACAATGCCGTAGTTGGATAGATAAAATTACCGTAATACCCCTCCAACACCTATTTACCTTTAAGTTACCATTTTTCTATCAAGGAATAATGTTGTCGATAATTTTGTTCTCAATGGCCATTTAGACAAAATTATCAACCAATTCACAAAGTGAATACTAAGATATTAGATTTAATTATTCCATGAATCTTGAAAGAACCTAAAGTGGCATTTAATGTATAATGTCATTAACTATTAGGTGTTCCTATCAATTCATAAGCTATAACCTCTAATATGCCAGAGTTCACCTTTAATTTCATAGAGGTTAGTTTTTTAACAAATCAAAAGGCTACAACCCATGAAAGCAAGTCCAATCAAATATCAAGGATTAAGATCTGTATGCTAAGAGCTAGTTTGTGGTAATGTAAGAATTGAGTTATGGCACTCCAATTCTTTATATTATCTGGTCCAGTTCAATACAGATAACTTGATTATATTGTATTAGTGTTTCTATCAGAAGTCACATACTTCAATGATTTGAGATACATCATTCCCATTGAGATAGACAAACACTACAACCTATAGTAAATAAAGTATTCCATCTTTATTTACAGATTGTGAAATAATTCATTTAGACTTAGATAAAGAAACAAGTCTCCCCATAATTAACACCTAATCATGTTTATTTCTTTATACACAAGCAAAGTCATGGAATTTTTTTCAGATAAATAAACTGTTCAACTAAGATAGTTTAATGTAGCAAATATCATAATTGCATATAAGAGAAAGTTATTTATACTCAAAAGGGTATAATTAGAAATCTGCTTTTTAGGGCAAATATCCCAACAACAACAACATAGGAGAGTCTTCTGTTACAACACCAGTCATACTAGCATCAACCACAACAGCAATATCTGCAACAACCTCTTCTTCTGGTGTTTTGTCGTAAAGGATATCAAAGGGGGAGAATACTAGGTCTACAATTTGTGCCATTGAATTTTTGTATTTTATTTAGAAAAATTCCAACCTTTATTTTGTGCAAATTTGTGTGCTTGTGATTGATTCTCATTAATATATGATTTGTCTATTTTAGTAAGATTGTTCTTTAAATGAATTTTTTGCACATCTTGTTATATATGGAATGATTTTCTAGTATTATGTTTTAATTCCTATTTGATTCTTTCCATATATTGCCTATTACATAATTACATGTCATGTTGTAATTTTTCATTGCTAATTGATTGTTAAAATGCAAGGCACGATTTGGGATGACAACAAACGTTTTTTAGTAAATGATATTTACTTAATTTTATTTTCCTTCCTTTTTTGGTTGCTGATGTTGCAATAATAGCACCTATAATAGGAAAGAAATGATTTTGGCTAATTTGATTGTGTGAGTTAGTTTATGACTAATTCTTGATTGATAATTAATGTGAGAATGATATTCTCAATCAATTTAAATGCATGCTTTTCTCTAGAACTCGTGATTATCCTTTTGATTAATGATGATCTTTTTTTTTTATTAGTTTTCACAATTTTTGCTATGTTGTTGCAACAATAAGATTTTGACAGAATTGGAAACTAATTATTTTGAGCGATTTTTGCCTTTGATGATTGATCTTGCACAATCAAATCTATATTTTCTGCAAGTAGTTGCTGCAAGGAGTGAAGTCTATATAAGCTCTACATTTATAGAGTTTTTAAGAAGCTCAGATAGAGAGAAAATAGATAGAATTTGAAAAAATGTTCTAGGTCATTTTTATTTGTGAGTCTTGAGTGTTCTTAGAGTGTTATCTCTAAGAAATATTTTTGTACTTGAGATCGTAATAGTCCTTCCGGAGAAGAGATGAGTGTTCTTCAGGAGAAGATAGATTCTAGGTCAAAGGAGAGAATCCTAACAATTAGAACAAAAAACACGCCGTAGCAGAAAAGATTATTCCAGCTATTAAAAGGAGTTTAAGAGGGTGAAGTCAAGTGAGATGAGTAGAGCTCGCTGAATATATTGAGAGAAGAGTCAAACACGGTGCATCAAGATATGAGAGAGTCTTTCTTATTTAACTCATTGGTGTTTGTACTTTAAAAATTTCTACTAATACGTTTCTTTCTCTAGGCATGACTCTATGAAGTAGATTATTGAAAAATAATTTAACCACGCTAAAATCTCTGGTGTTATTTATTTTTATTATTCTTTATTTTTGTTTCTGAGTATGTTTTGTAACTGCATTAACAACCACTCTTTATATTTGATTATTTTGGAAAAAAAATTAAAAAAAATTGATATACCTGGGATTCTTGGATCTTTCAAGAAACCTATATCACATAAATGATATTAAGTATCGAATAACTGAAATCACACTCTAATTATACAAAGTAAGATATTAGTTGCTACATGATGAGGAGGATATTTACCTCTAAGCCAAGTACGCTTTGAGCTCATATAGTTGTGCGCTTTCAAGCATTTTTGTTAATTTGGTGTGTTTTTATTTTTGTTTTGTAGTTATTGTAAATAATTGAGAATCAAGGTGAATTTGTACCTCAAAAATAGATTTTTCAAACCATTTTGATTGAAATTGAATCCGATACGGATGTAATGCAATGAAAGTAAGGCAAATTGGAGCTAAAACAAAGAAATGGTGCACTCGGGAAGCCACGACACCAAGTCAGCAGTAAGATGGTATCGCAACACCATTTAGTGGCACCACAGTACCAACTCTTGGGAATTTGAGACTCTTTTTGGCAACGTAACGCCCCGTTTCATACCGCAATGCCACCCTCTGTGTCCTAGGTCAATATAGACCACTAAGATCAACTTTTTGACGATTCAAGGATCCAGATTCGGCTTGCCTTAAGTATACAAGAGACACCTCTTTAAAAACCTATCTTTGGGGTTATAAGAAGTGTGAAGAGTGAGAGAGAGAGAGATATGAAGGCAGCCATGGAGGAAGACAAAGAAATGACTTTACTTGATTTCAATCCTCATTTTCTTGATTTCCACTACATCACCAACACCATTCATTGTCCATACCATCTTCTTTTTAGTTTATAGTTAGGTTTTCTTTGTATTTTTCATATTTAGAAAGTGATATTTTTATTTTCTAAGAGCAAATTTTTGAAGGAGAATTCTAGAGAGCAAGCACCAAGCATTGGAGCAAGAGATTGACAACCTCCAAGAATACCTTCAAGCTTATTTAAAAGGGAAATTCTACAACTTTTCTTTCTTTAATCTTGTATTTCTTGAACTCATTGTATTAAAATGTTATTGTTATTAATTTATATCATGAACTAAATTTCTTTTGTCTAGTTTTACTATGTGAACCAACCTAGTATCTTGTGTTTGCTTATGTTTTACCTCTTTCATTAATAAAATCTATTGTTGAGTTATTTGTTTTATTTTATGCTTATTGCTTCTATTTAATTGATCACTAAATATATTGTTGAGTAAAATTTCTATGAGCTTGGAAGATAGAGTAGAAATTTGAATTTAGGTAAAATAACATAAGATTATCTAGTATGTGGTAAGTTTGCATAGGAAAAGAATATACTTATGTGACTTGTGCAACTATTTTTGAGATTTTAATCCTAGGACATATATTTCAATTTATATTAGGGATAATGTGTTATCTTGTCTAGGTAGATCCAATTTATACTTGGAAAAGGCTCATTGGTTACACTAGATTCTCGGTTGACAACTCTAGTGGATTAATTAATTTAAGAGAAAAATTGGGTATCAAGATAAGAGAAGGGTTCAGAAACTTGTAAACCTAGACATTTTTTTCCTATTTCTTTATCTTTAATTTATTTTGCATGACAGTTTAGTTTTCTTAATTTTAGTTCTTTTCAATCAATTTACATTTATTTAGATAAAGTTAGGATTGACTAATTTTAACACTTAGCTTAAACATAATAATTAATCCTCATGGGTTCGATATTTTAACTCCTAAATCTATATTACTTATGACCATGTGTACTTGCATAGTAGTGTGTGAACTAATAATTGCACATTCTAACCAACACTGCCCATGCATCTTTTATGCTGAACTTTACTTTTTCTCAATAATCTCAATTTCCCACAATTTATAAGAATTCTAATCTATCTCCGAAAATCGTGAAACTTAGGAGACAAGTTTTACCAATGATTAGGGTCCTAAAAATGCCAAGAATCTGACTGTTGGGTCCGTAGGTGGGCCCCACATGATCGAGCAAACTAGTGCTACATTTTGCTCAAAGTGCCAAAAGTTACAAATTTTTCCAACTTCGTAGTACTCCTTTTAATAGGCTATAACTCTCTGGTTATAGGACCGTTTTAAGCAAATTATATACCATTTTAATGGTTATCGAATAAAATTTCCAACCATACCAAATATGACCCAATAAGATGTTGGGATATTTGCCCTTAAGAAACATATTTCCAATTTTACCATTTTAGTGTAAATAACTTTTTCTTATATCTAATTATAATATTTGCTAGATTATTTATTTATCTGAATAAGATTCTATAACTTTAGTTGTGTATAAAGAAATAAACATGAATAAGAGTTAAATATAGAGAGATTTGTTTTTTATCTAAGTCTAAATTAACTAGTTCACAATTTATAAAAATGAAATACTTTATTTACTATAGGTTGTAGTATTTGTCTATCTCAACGAGAATAATATGTCTCAAATCATTAAAGTGAGTTTTCTGATAGAAACATTAGTACAATGTAAATAAGTTATGTATATTGAACTGAACTAGGTAAATATAAAGAATTGGAGTGTCGTAACTCAATTCTTAATATTACCACAAACTAGCTCTAAGCAAGTAGATCTTAATTCTTAGTATTTGGTTAGACTTGCTTTCATGTCTTTTGATTTGTTAAGGGACTAACCTCTGTGAAGCTCGAGGCAAACTCTGGCACATTAAAGGTTACGGTTTATAAATTGACGGGAACACCAAATGGTTAAGGGTACTATACATTAATGCCACTTTAGGGTCTTTTAAGATTTATGGAATAATTAAGTTTAAGGTCATAGTATACACCTTATGAATGGTTGTTAATTTTGTCTAAATGGCCATTGAGAACAAAATTATCGACAATATTATTCCTTGATAGAAAGATGGTAACTTAAAGGTAAATATATATTGGAGGGGTATTACGGTAATTTTACATATCCAACTACGATATTGTATAGGGATTTTATATGTGGTATAGAATTTGCGAGGTGGATCGATTAATCAAGGCTAGTTGACTAAATTTCTATAAAAAGTATGGCATTTAATTTAAGAGTACAGTATTAGGGCTATAGTAGAGTGTCCCCTTTAATAATAGTATTTATATAGATACCATAATAAAAGCTATTATATTTTTATCATACTATTGGAGCCTAGGTTATTTGTATCCATTAAGTCCCTTGTCTAGCCCAACAAAGCTCATTACTTAGTTGGTAGTATTCGTGAAATTAGTTTCATAAATCTATGTAAAATAAAGATTCTACACAGAAGTTGGCATTTTTATAAATAAGGTACATAGGTTGGAAATATTTATAAAAATACACCTAAAGTCTAAAATAGAGAACAAGTCCAATTCTAATGGGAATAGGATTAACAGCTTAGGCCCCATATATATAAGATATATGAGAAAAAAAAACTGCACAGAAACTCACATAGTACTATGCGTGAAACAGAGTGAATGGAGAGAGAGAGAGACAGAGAGACAGAGAGAGAGAGAGAGAGAGAGAGAGATTTCGGCAAAGGCTAAGAGAAAGAAAGAGAGAAAAAGTATCCTGCAACCTCATAGTCTCATCTCACGTCTTGGTATTCCAAAGGATCAAGAAGGTATTCTTGATCGTTCTCCAACGAAGGATTCAACCTGATGCCCACTCGTCTCAATAATGAAGACCCAAAGCATAGATAAGAAGATTTAAGGTTAGAAGTTTGATCACCATCAACGAGAAGATCAAGGCTGAGCATGCTAGAGGTAAAATCTAAATCTAATATCTAGGGTTTATGCATCTAGAATTTATTTATGTTATACATGATCTAGTAGTTTTTTTTTTTACCTGTCTATAGGTAATTTTTTTTAGTCGTTGGATCGTTATCTAACGGCTACTATGATTTGAGTAGTTGGAAACAAAAATTAATAATAATAAATATACCTTATTTAATTTTTTTTTTCTCTCTACCTTTGACCATGAAAAGACGTGCGTGATGAATTTTAATTGGGTAAAACTATACATATAGATTTGTAAAAAAAAGTTTCTACTGGATTGGTGCCCATTTATATAATATAAATAAATCTTTTTTTTTTAATTTATACTGGTTGTCATATTTGCATCTTTGTATGTTATCCTAAAAGCACATGAGGTGATTTTTTTTTTATAATTCAACTAATAACAAAGTATTTGTTAGCACAAATAAAACTTTCTTACAAAATGACTATATGAAAAATTACAAACACAAAAGCGAAGTAATTATTGACGAAATAACCAATGAGACTTCAACCACCGATGTTCCAAATGTTAAAACACCAGTGATTGATAATATGATGTCATATAGGAGAACCACGAGTACTGCTACACAAAGGATGGTTCTACAGCAACAAGTTCTTGATGGAACTCAAGTTGCAAACTCACTAGTTCCGCAGCAAGCACCACATGTTGTTGACTCACTTTCTACACAACAAAATGTTAAGCCAACAATACAATAACAACCAGCCAATAAATTTCCTGAGAATCCTCCGCAACCCCGTCATAGTAGGAGAGGGTTGTTAGACAACTTATAAGATGGCAAGGTGAATTCTTCCAAATTATCCATGGAAGTAGATCCCTCTACCTACGATGAAGCTATGAATGATGTTGATGCTAACTCATGGCAAAAGGGCATAAAATTGGAGATAGTGTCTATGTACTCTAATCGTGTCTAGAAACTTGTGGATCCACAAGAAGAAATAAAACCCATTAGTGTGTCTACAAGAGAAAAAGAGGAATAAACAGGAATGTTGAAACTTTCAAAGCAAGTCTTGTAACAAAGGATTATACCTAGAAAGAATGGTTGACTACAAGGAAACATTTTCTTATGTTGTTATGATAAAGTCTATTTATATTCTTTTATCCATAACAACGACCCTCGATTATGAGATTTGGTAAATAAATGTCAAAACTATATTCTTAAATAAAAATCTTGACGAGTGCATCTATATGGCCCAACCAAATGGTTTTTTGGAAAAAATACCATGATGAGAAAGTTTGTGTCTTGCATAGATCTATTTATGGACTTACACAAGTATCTAGATCATAGAATATAAGATTTGATCAAGCTATTAAATTTTATGGATATGATCTAGTTGTAGATAAGCCTTATATCTACAAGAAGATAGAAAATAATAGAGCGGTATTTCTTGTACTTTATGTAAATGATATTTTAGTCATTTGAAATGATGTAGGTGAAATGAAAATCACTAAAGTGTGGCTTGCAAAATAGTTTGATATGAAGGACCTTGGTGAAGCAAGTTATGTACTAAGAATCAAAATCATTCGTGATAGGAAATCCATAGCTTTATCACAAACTTCTCATATCGATAAGATCTTGGCTGGATTTAACATGGAAAACTCCAAGAAAAAGTTGTTACCTTTCAACATGGAGTTAAATTATCAAAAGAGCAATATCCTAAGAATGCAAAAGAGATAGAAGACGTGAAAAGAATACTATATACTTTGGTAGTGAGAAGTCTCATGTATGTTGAACTTTTAGGTTTCAATCTTATACTCATGTATTAACGTTAACAAATATATGATTAAGGACTAATAATCTATTTGCGTATATAGCAAAATTGATGAACAAATTATAAAAGATATTCAAGATGAATTATGGAGAAAAGAGCTTGAAGCGTGAAGACCATCAAAGATCAACAATACAAGACATAGTTGGAAAAATGGGTAAATATATTTAGTCTTATATGAAAATGTATGTATGCATATCTTACGATCGTTTATGGGCTCAAATTTTTGTTAAAAATTCCCAAGATTAGCTAACCCAAAAGGAGGGTGAATTGGGATTTGAAAAACTGTATGTCATGTTATGCACTAGACTTGAATATATTTTGTAGTAGAAGTTGTTATTAGATTCCAATCAAACCCATGACCAGAATATTGGTGAAATAATTTATTTATTAAAGTAATATTTTAATAAAGCTGTTTATTAAAGTTAGGACATATTTTCTTTAATTAAATCAAATAATACTATTCACAACAAACAAGAGAAGTTGGACACTTTTCTTGAATCGTGTTATAAGACCTTTTATCTTTATAGTGTGATATTTTTTTAATTTAAGAGTATATTTTAGATCTTCAGTGGAATAAGTCCATAACTAGTAGTACAAGCTTACTTATATGAAGAGTTAATTAGAACAGAGTCTTTGTCTACTATACCTTGAATTCAATAGGTCTATTTGGGTCTCAATCTATACTAATATCTTGGACTGCATGAGATCAAAATAATTAGGCTCAAAAGGTTCTCTTGGCAGTTAAAGGCAAAAAAAGGAAAAGGTTGAAAAAGCAATGTGCCTTTAGAGCCCACTGCAATGCCCCTTAAGGCATTGAGTATTTTCGGCCAGCCCATGCACTAGAGCTAGCCGAATTCTCCCTTAAAGGAGAAGTCTATAAAACGCCCCCCCCCCCTCCTTTTTGTTTACACAGTTCATTTTTTTACTGAAACATTTGTTTGGCAGCTGCACTTAGAATATTTAGAGAGAAAGAGAGAGAAATTCTTAGAGCCATTATTGGAGGCCATTGGAGTTCTTAAATTCTTACTTGAAGGTTGATTAAGATCGAGGTACCTACATAACTCTATAGTTTCAAGCTCGATGCTTAGGAAGAAAAACTCACTGATTGAGGTAAGATCCATAAATGTTTTTAGGAAGTACCAAATTCGGAAATATTTTTTTTCCAAGCTTCCACTCATCTTTGTTTTTGTCGCGTTTTTCATGAAATTTAACCAACGATTATACTATATTTTTATTCATAACACGTTTTCTCAACACGAGTTTCTAGCCATTAATTTTTATATTGAGGTAAAATTTTGTAAGTTAGTTTCACATTATAACTGTATTATAGTTTGATAAATTGGGGTATTATTTACTTTCACAGTTTACTACATATAAATATAATTTTGTTCCTTCATAATATTGATGCCCATTATTTTTAATTATTGTGGCAATGTTTATGTATTTAAAATTGATCTATTGGCTTTGAGATTTTCATGTCGTTATATTTGGCCACCAATAGTTATCTACAAAATACATGTCTATAATTATGCTTATAAATATTTGTTGATTATATCAAGTTTACATATATATACCCCAAATGCGGCAATTGTACTACCCAGTATCACTGTGACCCTAAGCCAATCGAATTAAATACTACCTATGTTAGAAACCCCAGTGTTAGCTATCTTAGTAATCTTTAAAATCATAATGACGAGTCTACTTTTGATAAGTTGATTATTGGAATTAATGACTTTGCTGTCAAGTGGGACACATTTGTAGAAAAAAATTGGAAAAATACGGTGGACTGTCTTTTATAGATCCAGTACGGTACTTTTTTTTTAGAAAAATATCATTTTCTAAAATAGTAACTAGTAACTGGTAACCAATTTTCGAGTAATTGTAACTAGTAACTAAAGTTATTTATAACTAGTATGTGGTAACCGATAACTAGTTTTCAGACACTAGTAATTAGTAAACAATTTAAAAATAGTATTTTTCCAAAAAAAACATTTAAAAAATAGTATTTTTCTATTAAAAAACGGTACGGGAATTTGAAAAAAATCTGACCCTGTATTTTTGTAATTCTTTTTGTTTTTGTAGATAGAAGTGTTAGAAACCCCAAAATAAATAGAATATATTGGATATCTATAATTATTGTTATTTATTTGATTATTTTAGTTTTGAGTAACTAATTTTAAGTTTCCTGCTTTTATCGAATTTGTCTACTTTCCTATTTGTGTCTAATTGTCTATTTATAAATAAACTTAACTATTTAATTATTTATAAGATTACGAGTGAATAAATTGATTAAGTTATCAAATTTCCTCTTTGATTCTCTTTACTGAATTCTTGTCTTAATTGTCTTATTTTTTCTCTTCTACCTATTCACTTGTTTATACCCTAATTCTCTTCGCCCTTGCTTTTCTACCAATTATCTCTTTTCTCTTCTACCTATTCACTTGTTTATACCCTAATTCTCTTCGCCCTTACTTTTCTACCAATTATCTTTATTTTCGCATATTATCCTCTTGATCTATTATCCTTCGTCAGTACCATTTATAAGTTTTTCTTTTTTTTTTTTTTCGGATGGAAGTGCCATTTATAAGTTAAACTACGAAACAATTCGAAAAGTACTAACTTTACTTGATGTCTTGATTATCGTTCTCAACTCTTTTAACGACACCTTTAACTACACTAAAGAAAATGTCTGACAAAGAAAAAAAAAAGAGAGAGAGAATAAAAGTACAACTGATATCAGAAGACATTTAAGTGAGTCTCTACCTTAGAAACTTACGTAAGATTTTAAAACAACCAAAGACTACTATCAGTTTTTCACCGCCATGCACAAGATGCGACCATAGCTTTCTCCATCCAGCCAAGATATAAAACTCCATCTCTCTCTTCAAGCGTGTACTTCTCACTGTAATTCCGCAGCAGCGTCTTAATAGTAGAATTTACCAAGGGGCTCAACGGATAAGGTCTAAACCCTGCCATAGTGAACCGTGACCTCCACTTACCAAGCAGCTCATGACGTTCTACTCTTTCAGGCCCGTCACACGCTATCACATTCACGATATCCCGTGCCAGACAGTGCTGCTCGACATTGATCCGCTCCTTGTGTTCCCTTGCCAGAGTCAGATCAATTGATTCAAAAACAGCCATGTAATAGTTCAATGTCTCGACAAAACGAGGATAAAAGGGAGCTGTATTGGTGTTTGTCTCTTGCTCAACAAGGGTTACAACTTTTGGAGACAAGCTCTTAGCCAGCCTCAGCAGCCTATCCCGGTGATTTGGAGTATGACCACCCACACTTTCATCTGGCATGTGGTGAAGCATCATGGCGAAATTAACTGCAATTGCCTCGCCAGGTCGAACTCCAAGGTCCTCAAGTTCAACCTCAGAACCAGAAGCATTAATAGGATGGAACTCAAAAGGTACATTGCATGACTCTGCAACCCTTGACAACCTCAACCCCACTACTTCAAGCCCCCCTCCTCTTGCATAAGCTGATGTAGAGTCATCTATGCCGGTGATCCTTATCTTTGGTGGCCCCCCAGGCTGAGTTGCAAGAGCATGGATTAAAATCATCCACTGAGCGCCCTGAACAATCTGAAAGTCAATTATATGAACTGTACTTTCATCCTTTACGGCTTCAGCTATTGCCCCATTCGCTGACATATAGCCAAACTTGAAGTAAGGGCAGATTTCATAGAGTAAATGCATATAGGAGAAAAGTTCAGCACTGGCAGGCTCTTTGCATCTCAGGGCTTTGTAAATAGAACTTCCTGAAGAAGCCAACTTTGCCACAAGACCTTCCAACATGTAAGCTCCCAAACGCTGGAGTGGATCCCCAGAAACTGACACCATCTGACGTAACTCAGAGATCAACCATTCAGTTATCAACATGTCATTTTCAGCTAGAGCTTTAGCACAAGCACAAAGTAGCCCTTTCAAGTCTCTTCTAGAAATCATGTCCATTATTTGGCTTATATTCTCTTCTTCCACTGAGACTTCATTTTTTCTAACCTCGTTTGAAATATTGTACATTTCAGGGATATCTGAATCAGTTCCCAGCATAGCACTTTCCAATTCCCTTATCTTGTGCATCAGGTCATCGGCATCATCTGTTAAGCAAGAATGGCTGACTGGAGAGGCACAAACATTGTCAGGAGAATGATGCTGGTCTATGAGGTATGACTGAGTTTCAGGTTGTGATGATGGGCTTCCATCGGGTGAAAAGCTGACAGAGGATGAAGAATTCTGAACTGGGTTACTACTGGTTCCAGAGGATGATTCAAGGGTGCAATACTGTTCAAAAGTTTTGATTGAAAGATGGGTGTCTTGGCTACCTTTAGCAGTGCCTGTAAGGTGGTCTAGATTCTGGATTGGAGGCCAGCAGTAGGACTCTGGCTCTTCAACTTGCTGCTCCGATAACCTGTGTGAGCCATTTGAAATTCTATAACTCTTTGATTCTTTCATATCAAGAATAGCCAATTCTTTTGATTAATCACAACCAATGGAGAGTCAGTTGCCTAAAGCAATACTTGGAAATTGTTGTGGCGCGAATGTTGTCCAAGCGTAGCTGCAGCTCTCTTTTTATGAATGATAAACCTTGGTTGTTTCAAACTACGCAATTATGGTAAAATCATTTTGCAGATGCCCAATGAATTTCAGCTAGATGCGTATTGTTTATCAAAGAAACGACATAATCTGTGAAGAAATCGAAACAAGAAAATTAGAAGATGCCACTAGAAAACAAGCAGCGTACTTTGTAGAAACGGGTGGCCAAACAACACAAAATCAAATCTTATTAGCTATTTGGAAGGAGGAAAAAACAAGTCAATTAGACCTTTGAATTGGTGCTGTCAGTTCAAACTTCAAAAAGAAATACAGTTCATAATGTACATCACTAATAAACATGAATCAAGGATGACTCTTTTACCTAGACAGCTACTAATTCAGAGGGAAAAAAATTGCTAGGAGATAGAAGAAATCTATAAGACTATAATCCTCTGCTGGCTTAAGCAATGAGGTCATTCCTTAGACCAGATTGCAACAGGCCAACAACCGAGTTGACATAATATATCCAACTGCAAATACTTCTACACTAAGTATAGGATACTACCATATGACCAATCTTTTTATCTTAGTTAACACACAAGCATTAAGAACAAACCCATGGAAGATGTCTTTATTGATCATCCAACTAATCAACTACAACCTACTATAACTCTTCGGAGTCCATCCAAGAATGATGTCTCAGAAGAACTTGAAAAACTCCGGACAAAACAACCTGGGCTTGCCCATGAATGTAAAATTGACAAAAGCCCAGATCAAATTTTAGTCAATGAAGTCTACACAATCCTCTAACCAAAAATCAAAACAAAAGCAAAAGAGAAAAATGAAGAAAATTAAAAAATAAAAAAAATAAAAAAATAAAAAAAAGAGAGAGGATTCACATAAACTAAACATTGGAGCTGAATAAGCTAAAACGCAGAATAGAACCTCAGAGCTAATGATATAGGATAAAACCTCAGACAAGCGTATATACACGAAGAAAGTACTCTTAAAAACGTTTGAAGTACAAATAGAATAGTTACCACACCATCAAAGCTTTATCCAAAGAAATAAGAAAGAGAAGCAAAAATTCAGAACATAAGAACATGGGGATCAAACCCAATAAGGTTCTTTGATTCAAATACACCAGAGCAGAAAAAATTGCACTTTTAACCTCATACACCTACCAAATTCAATCCATTTTCACAACCCATCATGTATAACCAGCTCAGAAAGAGAAACAAATCCAAAAAGCTACAAAAACTAGCACCATACCTATCACCAAAAGAACACTTATTTCATATTAAACAAAGCTGACCATAATCACAAAAACGAGTTAAGGCTGAAAACTTTACACAAATAGAGTACCAAACATTGCGCTACAAATCAATAACATAACTAGAAAAACATAAAGAAAAGTCACTAACGAGGAATTTGGTGAAACCCATTTCAGTTCTTGGATCAAACTTTACTGGGTTTTTGACAAACCTGTGATTAACGATGATTACAGTCTAAGATTTCGTGTTCTTCTTTGCTTCAGAGTCCAAATGATGATCCAAAGTCCGCTGAAACATTTGGTCCCCTACCTAAAAGAATCATTGCCTTTTATAAATAAATAAATAAAATACTACTTTGTGATTTTTATAGGAAAGACCCTATTCTTTGCTAAAATTACACAGTGCAACCGACATCGGACAATAGATTTTTCATATTTATCTCATAGTTTTGTCAGAATTCTTTGACTAGTACAAAGACCAAAGCACCCTCCTCCCTCTTATCATATGTTTTTTCTTTTTTTTTTTTTTTTGGATAAGAATCCTCCCTCTTATCAGATGGTTCAACAGCGTAAACATCATCCTATGATGTAATCTCTTATGTCACAAAATTTTTGACTCATAAATTGTGACAAATCTGCGGCAACCTTTAGACCAAGCATTTGAACACCTAGAAGGTTTTCACATAGAACAAAGTTGGGGTCAACACCTAATGCGGATTACGTTTGTAATGATCAAAATTTACATTTCATTTAGTGTCACAGTCATGCTATATTAATTATATTCATGTGCTTCATGCTTATGCATGCTTCACTTTAATTTAGTTTTAACAACATTATCACATTATTTTGTGTATATTAAAACTTGAAACTTAAGAACTAGAAACTGCCATAATTAGTACAGTTACACACGTTGATTATGTTCCATTTCAAATATTTGTTATGTGAATTAATGTAGCGGAAAAAAAAAGGAGATAATATTAGTAATGTATTAACTGTAAAAACGGCCATGAAACATTTTTTTTATTAGCCGAATTAGTAACAAGGGCATTTTCGTCATGGAGTTGTTTGAGCTCTGGGACACGTAATTTGATTAAAGGGAAAGACCATAGTGTAAAGTTGGTCCCTTGTCCCCACGTGGGTGTTGGCCCACGCGGTTTTAGCAGTGAGCTCAAACTTTTTACATTTACTTTTAGTTTTCATAGTTGGATTAGGAGAAGTGGGGATGAACTCTGTTTCTTCCACCACTTTTGAGCTTCTTCCTTTATTGATTTATGGTTTTGCTCCAAAGATGATGAAATAGGTCCACTTTTGAGCTTCTTACCTTTTTTTTTTTCGAAAAAAAAGGTCCAATAAAATCCATCACTCTCAATAGTATACACTATTTATGTTTTTAGTAAGATTGCGACAATCTCAAAAATAATCTGTTATGGTTAACTATGAATTTAATATGTATTTTATAGTAAAATGATCGAATTTTAGGTGATTAAAAAAAATCCAATAAAATCTATCACTCTCAATAGTACATAACTATTTTTGTTTTTAGTAAGATTATGACAGTCCCAAAAGTAATCTGTTTTGGCTAAGTATGGATTTAATATGGGTCTTATAGCAAAATGATTGAATTTTAGACCTAATTAAAGTAAATATCTATTTTTCTAATATTATAGCAAAATGATGGTACATATATTTATATACTGTTGACGGAGGTTTTGTCAACAATGAATATAGGAAATTACAAGATGTGGTTTGTGTGTGAAAAAGGATTAATAAAGCAAAGTAAATAAGGAGACACGAATTTTATAGTGGTTCAGCCCCAAAAAAGATGAGCCTACGTCCACTGTTCTTCACTATTTTCTGGAGACTTACAAGGATTTTTCTAAGTCTTAAGGAGAGAGCAGAGAGAGAATTATATCAAAGGATTTTTTGTGAAGAGATTGTCAGATGACTGTGAGATGTAAAATTATGAGACTGAGCCCCCTTTATATAGGTGAGGGTGGCTTCAGGTTTCCCAATTTTGTAAATAGGAAACTATATAATAAAATACAATATAATAGTGAGATTGGGTGACTACACAATAATAGGTAATTATCTCCTCTTCAATTAGCTAGTTGCCTTTTTTGGGATTAGGCAGGTCAACTATTTGTGGTGATAAAAAAACCACACAACATATACTAAGTGTAAAATATTGTACACCAAGTATAAAAATTTATATACTCAGTACATTAACTAAAATTGATAGATAAGTATATCTATCAAATATAAAAATATACATACTTATACATTTAACTATAAAATTTAAAAAATAAATATATATTTAATCAAATTTAAAATATTAATCATCTATCTAAATTTCTCATTTAATCTTGCATATAAATCCTCTAACGAGGGTTCATTTTTATTTGGAGGGTAGGTAAATCCAAAGCAAGTGGTATGTGAATTACTAGTAGCCAAAAAACACTCTTTCAATTTAATATTTTAGTCCTAAAGTCAAGTGCCACTTTTGTCAGCACACTTGGGTGTATGAGTCATACCCTGAAAAATCTGTTTTGTAATAATATGATCAAATTGACGAGGGTAAAAGATTCCAAAAAAGGGCTTCATTTTCTTGGCTAAACATCATTCAAGCATGTTTTAAGTTCTTATCTTCATAGAGTACTTGGCTAAGAAATTAGAATACCATCTCTATTATATATGCTTCTTTCCCTATCTATATATTTACATGACAAATATGCAACATTCTTAGAGCAAGAAAGGGTAAAACAGGAAACAAAAAAAGTTACAAAGGTGCTTGACAACCATGCCCTCCTTGTTTAAAAAGACTGGTTGGGAGAGATAAGACATTTTAGTTCCATATGATAGGGACTGCTCTACCGCTTGGGTTCATTAATCTAAAGCTAAAAGGCCAGGCAAATTCGTCTCTTGTATCTAGTTGTATCATATATTACAACGTACGTGCGTCATTGCAACTTTTGAAAACAGTAATGGCTTTTTAAGACGATCGTAGTTGGGAAAATGGGTTGAACTCCTCTTTTCCAAATTTGTCCTCTGTCTACAATTTCAAGTAAAATGCCTGTAGTCTAGATAGCATTAAAAGTCAGAAGTCTTACATAAGCACCTCATCATGCAGTTGCAATATATAGTCGTTTTTAATTAATTTCCTTTTGGAAATTTATTTATTTATTTTTATTTTTTGCTGTGATTGGAATCTATTATTTTAATTGCTTTTTGTCTATATTTGCATCTTTAATAGTATAATACTCACAATTAAGAGGCCAGTTTGAGTTTTTTTTTTTTTTTTTTTTTTTTTTTTTTTTGGAACATTACAAGGAGAGGCCAACTGATGAAAACTACCCAAAAGTGCGAAAACTAAAACATAAATCCTCTTGTTCAGGTTAAGATAGATAATTTTTCTCCTATATCTTTAAATATTAGCCAAAGGGTGTCAGCAAATTTGAGTATTGTTATTTTATTTCAAATCAAGATTTGAATATTGATTCTTTGAGACCATATATTGGTGCTTAGTACTCCTTAGGAGTGGTTTGTTTTGCCTCAAAGTCAATCCTTGTGGCCAAAATTGCCATGATAAAATATGTGGTCCAATGCTGCTCACTGAAAGCATTGCCTACATCAGACATTCTGTCTTAGCTAAATGAAGCCAAATAGAAAGTCATAACAATTAAAGAGCAAAAAAGTCACTTTGCCTATACAAAAATTAACGTCAACTTTGGCTTTTACATTAAGAAGTCAAACCTTTCTGCAACTTATTGAGAAGAGGAATATCATGAGAATTAGACAACAAAAACTTTATCACAAAACTGCAAATTTTCCTATCAATATCTTGAAGGAGAATATATATATATATAAGGGCTTTTCAAAGTCAGTGCACTATTTCTTCAAAGATAATCATTTTGAAGACTTTTAGGACCTATAATTAACAGTTTTATGTGAGGATAATTAAACATAAAAGGTTTGCTGATACCACTGTAGAGATTTTGATTATTTTGAAGCTGATTGAAAGCTCACTTTGGAATGCTCACTTTGGAATGTTGATTAGTGTGGCTTGACACTATGAATAATATATTTCAAATTAGCATGGGAAGGTCAGATGAATCGGTGTCAGAACAGTTGCAATTTCAAGTTGTACTTGTAGTTGAAAACAGTTTTTGACATTGGAATTTATATAAAATATGGAAGGGTGCTAGTCGAGCACATATCCATGTCATTATTGAGATAATATCCATGTCATTATTGAGATAGACTTCATGTGGTTCTAATTCACACCAACAATAGACGGTCGAGATCAATCATGTGATAAAAATATGCAAATATGGAGGTACAATTTTTTATATAAAAAAAATGATTCTAATTCTCAGAGTCGCTGGTTGAGAGTGAAGGCTCCTTGACATAAGGATTAATCAAATCAATAAGTCAATATGCAAGGTGAAAAAGTTAGATGTCAAAAGAAAAATTAAACAATGAATAGCAAAATGTAACAGAGACTAGTAATACGTACTATGATTTTTTTCCAAAGCACAATTGTCGTATTTCCAAATTATTGTCTACACAATTTTAAGACAGCTGCACCTCACCTCATATTTTTTAGCTCTGAAAAAGACAACATCGAATGGCATGAAACATATGAGAGAATAAGCCAAACTTCTACCAGTAAGGAATGGCAGGATTAGAATTCTTGTCAACCAAGTCAATTCCTAATGCAACTACACATGAGATATACGTCTAGATATGAGATTCGATTCTTTTGAGCAATTCTTTAACTATAATCCTATCAGTGATCAAGAACCGTCCGATTAACATCTATGTGGTGAGCTCAATATGCTTATCAAAACGGAAAAAGTTCATAAATATCGATAAATATCTGTTTTTAAAATTAGGACGCGTCTATAGTAGGGGCGCCCCTACGTAATGCCCTATTTATACACCGTTTGATGGGAATCTGTGTATAAACCGATTCTCCACAGATTCCCATCAAACGGTGTATAAACAGGGACCTTACGTAAGGGCGCCCCTACTATAGCCGCCTCCTTAAAATTATATTTCTATAAATATCTGTTCATAAATATCTATGATTCTTTTACCTCAAACAATAACAATGTTGCAATATTAGGCTTTCACCAAAACCCACGTTATAAGACTAGCCAGACCAGGTGGTGCAAGAAAAATATGCACTCAAGAGGCCAGTAAGACACCCATTTGGAAGAACTATCATTACTAGTCCGCTTAGTATGAAAAGTCTGTAATTTTCTTGTTGTATGATTTTTTTTAATTCATTGTTCCTATCGAAATTGAATACCATTTAGCCAAAGTCTTAAACAAAATTTATTCTCTTACATTATTTTGGGGAAGGGGGGAGAAGAAAAGAAAACTCCTTTGTCAAATGAAGCCTACCAAGCCAAAGACCATTTTGAGCTTTTATAAACGCATAGTAATTTGTCATACTAAAATGGTTTTCAAATATGATGGAAACAATTCACTTATCATCATAACAAATTGACTGATAATTTAATATGATTAAGTGGAATTTTGATCTAATACGGTACTCAAGCACAAAAAATTTAACAGAAATACCTTAAGAACATTTATTTCAGACAATGGATTTGTTACAAAACAATAAGCACACATTGATCCCTATAGATCATCAAGCCTATTAAGATACGTACGGTTTAATTTAATCATGCTTAATGTTGAATCATTACGTTAACGCTGGTAGCAGGAGGAAAGATTTAAGGAGAAAAGCGTATATCCCTTGAAAAAGTCCATGATATATATATATATATCTATATACACACACAAAAGAGATACATATAGTATGCTAATACACTATAGACCGAACTTTCTGATCTTCTGCCTTTATATATATGGTAGTTTGAAGCAAGTTCTTGCGACATGATGAACTACTTTATTGAACTGATTACAGAAGATAAGGTAATTAAATAGGGATTCATGTTTTTTATTTTTTTCAAAAAATAATGTAGAAATGTCAATTGGGTTGGGTAGTCCATGCAAGCCGGACCTGTATTGAAAGCCAAGTACTAGTAGAATAGAAATACATGAAAAGGACTTAAATTAGTATTTAAACTTGACGACGAGGTGGGTCAGGACAGAATTCTTTATTAATTTACTTTCAAATATCTGCTATATACTTTCAATTGTTTAATGTAGCCCCTAACTTAATTTGTAATGTAACATGGATTTAAAACTCAGTTATAATTCATTGTGCATTAGACAAGAACTCACTTTGCATAGAATAGATCATGCTTTACTTAATTTTCTTTTGTCTTTGGTAATTGGTCATCTCTTAGGTGTATTCTATATTTTTCTATTGGTCTTTATAGTTATCCAAGTAACATTTCTATGTTGTCATACGAACAAGGTACTTGGCCGTGTTTATGGATTTTCATTCTCCATATTTGGGTGCCAATATGACCCCGGAGAGTGGTGCAGCTCCCGCATGATTTATGGATTTTTCACAAGATGGCCATACACCCCGACCACAATGGTTGGAACAACTTGAGCTCATGACGTTTTGTTATTGGTGAGCTGAACGGGCACTCTTATCATCCCACCTAAGATTCGATGGTTACTTTTATTATATTTTTTCGGTGAGAAATATTAGAGACTAATTTGGTAGAGCTGTAAATTTAAAAAAAAAAAAAATACTTTTAGTTGTACTGAATGAAAAATCCGCTGCAGCGTAAAGTAGCAGAGTATTTGGTAAACTGTAATTTTAAAGTGCTGTGACTTGAAAAAGCTGTATTAAAGTGTTTGGTAAATTGTATGACTGAATTATTGTATAAATATAAAATGACCAAAATAAATATCATTATACAATTATGCATATTTATAGAAAGAGCATATTAATATTTTTTACAATTATGATATTAATACCTTTTTTAAAAAAAAAATTGATATGAACATAAACTCAATTAAATTAGTTACTCAATTAAATTTATTTTATTTTATTTTAATTTACTTTATTTTCATCTGAATTTAAAATTTCAATAAAGAATCAATTTGATTACTTCAAAATAATTAATATGAAGAGTATTTTAGTTAATGATTTAAATATATGAGTACTTTTTAAATAAAAATGATATGAAAATGAATTCAATTAAATATGTGGCATTTTTACTTTTAAGTTAGGGTATTTTAGCCATTATGATTAATTCATTAAAAAATAGTGTAGATTCCTGCATAATCTAAAAATCAAAGCTACTCTAGGCCAGCTTTAGCTTTTAGCTATAGTTTTGTCAAAAATTATTGAATAATCTAATTATCAGGTTTTACCAAACACCTTTTGGCTCACAAATTATTTAAAAAAGTACTTTTAACTTGTTAAGAAGCTAAATTAAACTGGTCCTAGGTTATTTAGTCATAACTTTAGGCACTTCATGGTCCAAGATATGATCTATTGTTGTTCTGTGCTTACTAGAAGTGACTGTTGAGGATAACAAAATATGCTTCAACTGTAGCTAGCCTCTAGCTAGTTTGGGAGATTACATGGTTATGTCGTAGAACACGAAATTTTTATTGACGACAATGCTGTAGTGTTACCACATGAACTCCGGGGAGTGATAATTTCAGTAAGACCTTTGGGAGGGAACCCATATCTAATGGGAAAGAGAGCTCAAGACCAAGAAAACATGTATCTGTACATGTGGAACACTGTCTTTGTTGAAACAGAGCACACAATAAACTGGGCAAAAAACCAAAAACGCAGAAAATTCAAGAACAAGAAACACCACAATTTATAGTGGTTCAGACTCAAAGATTGAGCCCTACATCCACTTCGGACAGCTACCAAGGAATTCACTATGAATCAAAACAGAGTTACACACTCAAACACCAATCAATCTTGGCCCTCTAACTCTCTGATTACAAATTCTCTCGGTTTACAGAAGATGAACCTCTCAAAACTCGCAACCCCAGTAATCCCCTGTTACACCCTTCACTCTTCTCTCTTATGATGATAACTACATAGTCTAATACTGAAGTTACAGTATTTATAATAAAGGTTAACAGCTTTTAGGAACTGCTTCTTGAGTTAACAAACTTCTAACTAAACCTTATCTAACCAAAACTAGCTTAGAGATCAGTTAGTTAATTCTAACTAACTTTGCTGACCTGTCAAAAAACTAATACTTGGAATAATTTCTTGACAGTCTTATTTATATACTACATATGCTATCAAAACACTAAGATAACATTGTTCTAAAAACTTGTACACCATTTTGTATATGACTATATCAGACAAAGATCAGAATGTTTCCTCAGCCAACATGAGGATCAACAACTTCCATATTAGTGTTACATTTCTTGATGATACACATACCAAAATGGGTAGACCAAACAAGCAACTTAAAAACACAAAAAAAAAAAAAAAAAAAAAGTGAAAGTACCAAATTGACTAAAACATTGCAGAAATGTAATTACATTCCAAATAGGAGTAACTTAGCCAGAAAAAAATCTCTTCCATGACTGCCAAGGCAGAAATCCACCTACAATTGGGGCAAAAAAAATATTTAGAAATAAGTAATAGTTAAAGGGCTTTTCTTATTAGTAACATTTTTATCACTCAAAGTAAAAAAGAATGGTAGAGACTTTTCCAAGCAAATATTTGAGGGTGCTCCCGAATAAGTTAGAATAATGAAGATTGAATGATCAGTACCACAGCCAGGGCATCGTACATAGTATTCCTTCTTCAAAACTAGCCCTGACCCTCCACACACCTCACATCTCTTTTGAGCAATCTACAATATGTTACATGTAATTAAAACCAAATAAATCATAAAATAAATAAATCCATAATCAAATACTACGTAATTTTCATTAATACTAAATGTTACATACAATTCTTCTGCTGAACTCAATCCCAGCTACCACAAAAGGAGTAACTCCAGCTGCAAGAATTTTAACACAAACCTTAGTTAGAAAATTCACAAATACTAATGTTAAGTTCACTACTCTAAAATTTTCGTCTTTATTTTTTCTGGGTGTGACACAAAAACTCAAGAAAGAGTCTCATTCTTTACACAAATTCCACCTTAGTTTCTCAGCATCCAAACATAGAGAAAATCACAACTACCCATCTAACTACAAATACAAACGTACCTATAGCTCCAATAACAATCTGCCACGTAAGCCCGGAGGGGGCAGGATCGGCTGCGGCCGTAAACTCAGTGATGGCTGCAACCTTCCTCACTTTTGAGCTCTTATTGGTTCTCATCCAACGGTCGTGGTTAACTCTTGGAGTACTAAGATTAAGGGTAGATTTTGAGTAATGTGTGAAGTTGGTTCTGAAGACAGTGGTTGAGGTTGGAGCTGTGAGTATGGTGGAGGAAGACACAGAGGCTTCCATGGCGTGGAGCTGAGTCAGAGACTCCCACAAGAGTAGACTCATGACCGTTATAAGTTGGGCCACGTCGGCCTGTATGGTTTGGGCTCGCGCCAACCACACATCACTTGGATCATGTGGATCTCTGTACTCCTTTTCTTTTTTCTGTTTCTTCTTTATTTTGCCAAAAAAAAAAGAAAAAACTGATATTGGTATATTTCTTTAATATTAATTGTTAATGATTTTTTTTTGGGTTAAATCAGACTGTGACCTGATAAGCCGTTTGAGTACTACGATATTATTTGACGACATTGTACTTATTGTCGTACACACAAAAAAAATTTAATCGTTTAACATCCAAATAAGGGTATCAACGTATCGTCACGGTATAATATTCTAATTTGAACATCGACTCGAGAAACATACGTGTGTGACTCAATATTGAGTCAATATAATTTTAAAAAAAAAAGGGTTAAATTAGCATCAATCTGCTTGACACAAAATTAATTTGTTTTTCACACCTAAATATTATGTTGAATTAAGAATTAAAACGATTTTAATTTAGAAAACACATAGTAAAAAGAATACTCTTTTAAACGTAAACTACGTGTGACTAAAACAAAAATGTTTGATTCAAGCAATGATTTTCAACTGAAATCTATAATTTATTACTATACTACTGTGAATTTTATTGTCTTCCTGATATTATCTTTCTTACTTAACGTCATGTTTGTTGTCCCACGTCTCGCCTAGGACGAGAGATTTGGCCATGTAGCGTCCCAGCGACAACATATTTATTGTCGTATACGTACAATAAGGAGATACGACACGAATTTCATTGTCGTCCATCTAGAAGAACGAAATATTTTCCTGGACAAAGAATCTCTGTCCCTACTCCCCACTTGTCTTTGACATTGGTTTGTTTGTAAGTAGTAGTAAGCTTCAAAATTAATCCCAAAATTAGTGAAAATCAATAATATGAAAAAAGAATTTCTGAAGATAAACCTATGGGGATAGGGTTTTTGGGTATATTCTCTCTGTGTTTGTTTTCTCTCTCATAATCCATTCTTCTTTCTCTCTCTAAAAAATGATAGTTTTTTCTGTGTATACCATTCCCACAAGCTCAGTCCTTCACTCTTGTTCGAATCTCTCTCAGACCCACTTCGGTTTTAGCTCTATCTCAGAAAACCCCATTGGAGGAGGAGGCTTCAAGTTGAAGCCACGGACCAGGCCATGCCGGTTTCTGGTGCTTTTCTCCACCCACTCCAACCCCAAAATCCTTAAGTCCAACCGGAGGTCAAGGTACGGTCAGGCTTTGTCTCCGTATGATAGTGAGGAGGATGAGGAAGAGGAGGACGATGAAGAAGATGAAGATGGTTTTGGTGACGTGTCGGAGGATGATTGGTTGACTGATGTGAGTATTGTTTTGAACTTGAGCTGGGAATTTGGTTAGAGTCTCAGGGGAATTGCTTTGAACCATTTTGAAGAGTTTTCTTGCTTCTGAAGTTGTGAAGTTTGATTTTTTTTTTTTTTTTTTGAATTGGAAGATTACTAGTTGAACTCTGCTGATTGTTTGGTTTTGAAAAATGGTTTTCCAAACTCGCTGTCTTAAATTTTGGAAAAGAGTTTATGTTTTTTGAATTGGGTAACTTTCCCACCTGTGTTTTCTTTTTGATTTGAGAATTTTGTCTCCTGGGTTTTGCCTTTTTGGTCCTAAACATGGCAGGAAGTGCATGTTTTGTGTTCTGATGTCATAATTGTCTTATAATTGAGTTTTCATCGCATGCAGTTCTCAACTTTTTACTCTATTTAATCACAAAGAAGAGAACGTTCTGTTTTTGTTGTTTTTGACTTCTTTTCACTTGTGTAATTCTTTTTTTTTTTTCCTGCTATATGTTAATTGTGAATGAACTTACATGCATGACATATTGAATTGTTAAGACATATTGTTACTATAATGTTGGTTTGTATGTCTGAGTCAACGCTTCAAATTTTGTTTTGGAACTTTTTCCAGGATGAATTTGCAGAGGTTTCGGATTTTGATGGTAAAAGAAAGAGGTCCAAGTCGCAAGGGAGATTTGGTGGAAGTAGGTGCCAATTGCAATAGAAGGTTTGCCTTGAAGCGTTTGCAGAAATTTTTAGGGGGTGAGATTGACTGAAGGGTAGTTTTGATTTTGCAGGCGGTGCGAAAAAACAAGCTGAAAAAGGCCAAAGCAGAGTTTTATCAAGCTTTGCGGTTGGTAAAGAATTGGGAGGCAGAAATGGCAAGCACACTCTTGAGAAAAGTAGTACTTATTATCATACTTCAAACACAGATGAAGCAGTTAGTCCCTTTGATGCGCGCAAAGAAAAGGTATTATATGGTAATATGTCTCTAGTTGTCAAGTTTAACTATCAACTATACCAATGGTACAAAATACCTGACTTGTTTCTTTTCATTGTAGCTAACTACGAGGAAAATTATTGAGAATAAATATCCTCGGCTAGTAGAAGAGATAGAAGTAGATAAGAAGTGGTTACCCCTTCTTGATTACTTGAGCACATATGGGCTTAAGGAATCGCACTTCATTCAAATGTACGAAAGACATATGCCGTCCCTTCAAATAAATGTGTGTTCTGCACAAGAAAGGTTGGAGTACTTGGTAAGTGTTGGTGTGAAACATAGAGACGTTAAACGAATACTTTTGAGGCAGCCACAAATTCTAGAGTATACGGTGGAGAACAATTTGAAGTCCCATGTTGCTTTCTTGATGAGTTTGGGCATCCCAAATTCCAGAATTGGACAGATAATCGCTGCTGCTCCTTCCCTCTTTTCGTATAGTGTTGAAAATTCACTTAAACCCACTGTGAGATACTTGGTTGAGGAGGTCGGTATTAAAGAAAAGGATTTAGGAAAAGTTGTGCAGTTAAGCCCTCAAATCCTGGTTCAGCGCATCGACATAACGTGGAATACTCGTTATATTTTCCTTTCAAAGGAAATAGGAGCGCCCAGAGATAGTATAGTGAAGATGGTTACGAAACATCCCCAGCTCCTTCATTACAGCATTGATGATGGATTATTGCCCAGAATCAATTTCCTCAGGAGTATAGGAATGAGGAATGCTGACATCCTAAAAGTTTTAACTAGCCTTACACAGGTAGATTTGCATTGGTTTTCCTGCACGATGATATTATTATTTTTGTTCTTGGTTTAGTTTTCTGATAAGGCTCCATTTTCATATTTGCAGGTACTATCGCTCTCACTTGAGGAGAATCTAAAGCCCAAGTACTTGTACTTGATCAATGAGCTGAGTAATGAAGTGCAATCATTGACTAAGTATCCAATGTACTTAAGCTTGTCTTTAGACCAGAGAATTCGGCCTCGACATAAGTTTTTGGTTTCCCTGAAGAAAGCTCCCAAGGGACCATTTCCTCTGAGTTCATTGGTTCCGACTGATGAACGCTTCTGCCAGCAGTGGGCAGGAACTAGCTTAGACAAATATCTAGCATTTCGGCAGAGATTACTACTCAAGGAGTTTGCAAATAAATATGAAAGAAAATACTAACGTGTCGCTCAGAAGTTTCACCTAATTTACTGACCGAGTTTGAAGAGCAAATTGGTTGCATCATTAACTTCATTCCCTTTTAATTTCAACATGATGAAAATGTTAACGAGGTTTCAAGTTGAAGCTCAGAGAATCTGGTTTCATTAGCCTCTGTTGAGAACGTTGTCAGGTTACTGACATTATGTGGAAGCTTAACCAGTGTCATGGCTCTGAAATAGTTCTGGGGCAATAATCTGTGTCGGAGCTGTCGCAGTTCTGTCATACAACGTTTACATTCTCGGATAAGGCTTGTAGATGAGGGTTTAAATACGAAGTTATTACTGCTGGTGCATACGAAGGGGAACAGGATCAAGGTGAAATCTTATACTATCATATCATTTATAACTCACTGAACAAGAAATGTTTAAAAACTGAGTCACATATTGACATACTCAAAGTATATGTACTTCCATTTCTATTGACTGTTCTTTTGTATGATATTTCCCCTGGCCAAAGTTTCAAATTATTAAAAATTGTGCATATCTCCTTCTGCCTTGGGTGATCTTCATTGGATATCTGGTTAGACTTTGCTAATTGTCTTTTTTTTTTTTCCCTCACTTATTATGCAGGTCCTGTTGAATTACTATTCATCAAGGTGACAACACGGGAGAAAGCTGTACTAACTGCAATTTTGACGGTCATGTATCCACTAATAATTTTTTACGTTTCCAACAATAAAGTTTTTGTAACTCAATATAAATATGTTTGGCACTAAGATGCATATTTTTTCTGCTGAGTTTCGTTACACATGTTCATCCTCCAAGTAGTCAAAAGAGCTATATAGCTAAGGGTGGCAATTCGTGTCAGCGGGTCGGGTTCGTGTCGGGTTGAAGTCTATTATATACGCAAATTATGTCAACCCGAATCCGACCCGTGACCCGTCGTGTCAGAAAAACATCAACACTAACCCGACCCGCACAACTCGCTTTAGTGAATAACACCCAATCCACAACCTGATTTTGACCCGTCAACCCGTTTTTGACCCGTCAACCCGCCATTTTTTTTATTCGTGTCAAGCGGGTTGACCCGATTTCGACCCGCACCCTTTTTCTTCGACCCTAACCCGCAAAAAATCGTGTCGTGTTCGTGTCGTGTCGTTGTGTCGTAACCCGAATTGCCACTCCTATATGTAGCATCTTGTAATTTTATTCTTTTTCTTAAAAATCCGGTGTAATGTACACTTTAAAAAGTATATTCCAATATGTTCTATATCCAGGTATTTTTTATAGCTGGCTTGCAAAACTTTACCATCTAGCTCAGCATTTCCTTTTGTATGATCCACTAGAGATGCTCATGCAACTCTAGGCCGTGGCCTATGGGCCAGTTCAGGTCCATCCTTCTACTGTGTCAGGAAAGATCGGTCTATCCTGATATTATAGATGAGTCGGCCCAGCTCGTCTACTATTTGTTGGCTAAGTTGTCCCAGCTCAGTCCACTAAAATTCATAGGATGAGTTTGACTTGAGCCATGAGGGGTCAGCCCGCGATGGGGTAAGGTGGGCTAGCCTATTTTGGCCCATCGCGGACCAGTCCATTCTAACTCATCATGGACTGACCCATTTTGGCCCATATTTTATATTTTTTTTGTTGTTTTTTTTAATTTTGTTGTGTATAATTTAAAACATTTTATACTTTTTTTTTATAACTAAACTAAGGTTTTATATTGTCCCAAGGAATAATAAAGTAATCATAAATAAAATTTTTATTAATGGTTTATATAATTATTTAGTTTTATCTATATTAGTAAATATTTTTTTATTATTTATATTAATTAACGTTTAAATTAATTTGTAATTGTATGTAAATTATTTAAGATTTCATAAAAAAAAATAACTTTAAAGTTAAATAAAATAGTTTTTTTTTATTAGAGTGGGTCGGCCCACGATGGACTATCATAGATTGCTATTTTTCGTCGATGAATCAGTTCGGCCCACGAAAATAATAAACTAGACTGGTCCAATCTACGGTCTATTCGGGCCAACTCGGACCAATGTTGTATCTCTATGATCCACTTACTAGCCTACTTTATGCATTACCTTCTTGTGCTTTTGCTCGAGTTACCAGATTTGGTCCAAGAGGTTTATTGCCCTGGTACACTGGTGTGGTGATGCATATGCCAAAGTCTGGAACTTTTATTTATTTATTACTGATATGGTACACCAGTATTTACTATTAACAGTGACAGTTTAACAGGCAGATCTAACTGCACAAAAATGCACGGTAATTGGCTTGTTCCTGCTCCTGCAGGACACAGCAGTAGAAGTGGTGTACAGCTGCCAGTATGACATGTCTTTAGCTGGTTGGTTCCCTTAAAATTCTTATAGTAGAAACACCAGGTTTGGTGAAAGTGACTTTTTTTTTTTTTTTGGCTGGGGGCGTGAAAGTGACTTAAGCTCAATGGCTGATAGTTGCTTCAAAATTACTTTACCCTTATAGTAAAACCTTTGTTTTTTTATAGCATGGGTGCTAACTCCAATGACTGATCTAATTGGACAACAATGCCTGTGAGTATATAACATCAGTATATTAACTGGGTTGGTCAAAGGAAAGTTCATGTTCAAATTGTCTCCTTGACCTTAACCAATCAGTCTTCTTGTTCTTCATGCTTGATGTAAAGAGGATTTTCTTCTCATTGGTTTCCCCTTTGGAGTTCCCTGGAAAGGCTTTACAGTATCTCCAATAGAAACAAGTTCACTTGTTCATGCTTCTCCATAACGCTTTGTGGCCAGAAGTGTCTCACTAGAGATTTTTCTTAATTAAGAATGTGGCAACAGGATTTGTGGTAAGAAGGATCTTAAGAGCATTTTTATTTAATTTCTTTGGAGAGGTCTTTGGTTCTAGATTATGCATTTTGGTTGTAAGGTCTCCTTCAATCGTTCCCTGACAATCACAAGTCACTGTTTTCCTATAATTGCGGTTTTGATTGAGCGAGTCCCTAGTGAGTTTGCACAAAATCCAATCATGGCCGGTTAACCAAGAAAATTATTTAAAGGGCCAAATATAAATGTTGTCGATTTCAAAAAGTAATTTCTTAGTTTTTCCAGCTGTAATGGGATAATGAATAAGACAAGGCTGAACAATGCATGTTGTCTTCAACTAGACTCTACTCGGAATAAAATGGCTAAAACTAGTAATGTATTATAGAATTGTCAAATGATGGATTCATATCTGGTTGTCACATATGAAGATTGGAAAATTGGTTGTGCACAAAGGAGTATATTTTGTGGGGTAGGGAATGTTAAGTGAATAATGGGGAAAGTGATTTTCAATATGCACATTGTTCAACCCAACATTGAGATAATATATATATATATATATATATATATGCTGTTGGCCTCATTCAGAAGAAACAAATAAGTCCAGGACCTCAGGTCAATTATTTACACTTGAGAATGATGAGACCAAAAAAAAAAAAAAAAGGAAGCAAGAAAAATTGTGATAAAACTTGGGGATAATGAGAGAACCAACTTCCATCTATCAAACCCAAAGTGGAATTCTCCAGCACCAAAAAAAAAAAAAAAAAAAAAAAAAAAAAAAAAAAAAAAAAAAAAAAAAAAAAGGAAAAGAACCCGACCAAGTGGAATTGATAAAAAGATATATATATATATATATATATATATATATATATATTAAAATTGATAAGTATAAGCTGCTGCATGCTACTTTTGCTCAAGTTATTTTCATCTATGCTCAGTGTTACAGAGAGTTCAAACACATTTAACCTCCCTTGACACTGTATTTACTCGACTAAAAAGACTATTACATCAGCCTCTTCTAAAGATTCAGAACTTCTTGCCTTCTTTCTGTGGTTAACATTAGAAACTGTATATATATATACCTTTATGTATCATATTTCTTCATATTTCTTTGCTAGGTCCTTCGATCCAAGTAACAAGGAAGGAAACTTGTCCAGTGTTCTTCTGTAGCCAGTATGTACTTGCAGAAATCTTTAACTGATCGACAGAAATCGATGAAAAAGGGAAAAGGAAAAGATAGCTTTTATGTGTCAAAGTGATGAAGATGTTGCCTTTAAACCATAATTCTAACTCTATAATCTTTGTGTGTGTTGCCAGACCTATATAACAGTAGAGATGCCACTAGCTATAGAAGATGCGAATGGACTATCAGGGAGATTAAGTGCTTGACTGCATAATGAAACAAAAAGCAAAAGCGTTGTTAGTAATATTATGAATGTTTTGACCATAACCAAGGTCTAGTTCTATTCTCAGCAACATAAGCTATTCAGATCAAGTCCATACCTTTCTTGGTCAGTATAATTGGTATCAATATGCTTGAACTTATCATCACTTGTGGAGCCAGAGTTTAAAACATCGAGCAGACGAGAGAACTGTTCTGAGGATGGCAAGTTGAAATGACCTGCAGAAGAGATGAATTTATTTACAACGAAAATGGTGGTGGGAAACATATGAAGCAGGAAAACAAGGAAATAAGTCAATAATAAACCTTCTGAGACTTTAAGCCCGTCCATGGAGTATCCGAAAAAGGAGTGATCGTTCACAGGCTTTTCCATGAGCTGCATCCCTGAAAGTCGCCTTGTTTCGAACTCGAGGGCCCGCTCATGTTCCATAAGCTGCTTTCTCAGCATTCTAGAGTTCTCATAGCCTCTGGAAACTGAGAGAGCAAAAAGGGGGGAAAAATCAGTTTCTATGAAAAGCAAAATAAACAAGAACAAATTGCGCAACAGAAGAAAAAAGACTTCAGCCTCCAATTACAGAAATTTTCTAAGTTCTACTCACTTGAATAAAATTCGGATTCCATGTCAGAGTAATGTGGAGAATAATATAGAGGAGCATCAATCCTATCTGAGTACTTTCTGCATGAAATATGACATACAATACATTTGAGAAAGAAATATTTATTGCTTCGAGAACTGTTTTACAAATAAACAACTAAAGAAACTACATGAACCATCTCTATCAAGCAAGCAAATGAACCTTAGGACCAATGTACCAGAAAAACATTTTTGCCAAGATCACAACAGAACTCTTCAACTTAAGACTTAAGAATGAAAGGTAATTCTACCTTTGCTTAGAGAGAAAAAAAAAAAAAGGGTATTGAGAACTATACCTATCAACAAGCTTTGATTTTTCCCGGTAAGGCTTCACGAGAACACGAGCCCCGCAAACGAAATGAGGATTTCCCTTTGCCAAAATCATTTTCACTGTATCTGCACTGGCAAAAGTTACAAATCCAAACATCCTTCTCTGCTGGCAAGGAATCCGTACATCTTCAACAGGTCCAAAGGTGCTAAAAAGGAAAATTCAACCTGGTTAGCTTACCAAAGAACAACGGAAAGTTCTAGGCAAAGCATTTTAAGCCTCTAACCTCTAATCAAAAGAAACCTAAATAAACTTACTTAAAGTAGTTTGAGACATCCTCTTCAGTGAAAGTGCTCTCAGCTGGAAATGTTAGATATATCTGCCTTGATCCACTTACAATTGGGCCTGGATCGCTTTTTTCATTCCGGTTTTCCATGTATTTAGCTGAGTCTTCAGCCAAAATCACTGCATGCTGTCCATGAGGCCTGCTAATCAAGGATAAAAGTGAACTATCTTAGTTCTCATATCATGGTAAGCAATGAAATTCTAACCAAAGACCAAAATTTTTACCTGTCGATCAGCCTAATACTGTTTTTCAATCGAGCCAGAAGCTTTGTCAAACTATAACCAGCTTTGCCATGTCTCTGGCTCTCTGTGAGGTAGCCATCAGCCTGAAGATATTTCCCATATTTCTCATAGTACATCGCCGGCAGAGAAGCGATCGAAACAGGATTCCCTCTTCTTGATTTAAGAAGCTCTATTATCTCCAACTCCAACTTCTCAAGTGACCCCGGTGAGAAAAGATGGTCTTCATTAGCAGAATCATTTCCATACATCTGAGGAAAGCTCTCCGGAATCACTTGTCCATGAAAATACCTACAGCTACTCCCATGCTTACAAAATCCCTTGTTGTAATAGTGACAAGTCTTAACTGGAAACTCGGAAAGATTAGAAATTCTTCTACTTCTACCATTCAAACCTCCAATTCCAGCATCTGGGAAGTAAAACTCATTACCAAAACCCGATAACCCAGAATTAATCTGCTCCATTTGATCCTCTAAACTCAAAAACTGAGCCTGGTTCTCAAGCTCCAAGGAAGAATCTGAGAACCCCATTGGTAAAAAATCCGAGTTCTGGTTCTTAACAAGCTGGGGATCCCAAAAAGGAGACGAAGTTCGAACAGTTGGAGACATTAGAGACCTTGAACTTGCAGGAGAGAATGGAGAAAAAGCTGGAGTGGGGTTTATGGAAGGTGAAATAGGTGAGGAGGCTGGCCTAGAAGCTAACATTTGGAGTTCAGTTTTGGCTTTCAATATAACTTGGAGAACCAAATGTTCAGGAGCAGAAGCCAGCCTTAGTAACTCCTGGTCACCATAGCCTTGTAAAAGAAGGTATCCTAGAATCTTAGTACCATTTTCTGGTTCTAGTTCCTGAATTCTATTGAACAGAATCTTTGTAGTCTCTGGAAAATCCATCATTTATAAAATCACTGCAATGAAAAAATAAAAATTGGAAAGGTTAAAAGAGTGTACAAAGAACAAAAATAAAAATAAAAATAAAAATAAAGTTGCAGATTCAAAACAAACATATATGACTGCAGACACTGCTATTTCTCTCATTCTCTTCCTCTTCCACCCTCCAAAAATGGAAACTTTAAATAAAATAAACTGAAATCTAAGAATCAGAACCTTCTCAGAACTCAGAGCCAATAATGGACCCTTTTCCAAATCTGGGATAAAAGTATCCAATGAAAAATTTTCAAAATAAAAAAACACTCACTTAGAGAACATATTTACACACAGCGAGGAGATATAATACAAAACTTGAACAAAAACATACAGAGGAAAAAAAAAAGTACAAGTAATAGGCTACAAGTGAGAACTAGTAAATAAACCAAAAAGAAAAAAAAAACAAAAAAAGATTTAAACTTTAATACTCTAAAGTCTAGACACATTAGGTGGAAAACTACATCTAAAGAAGAGATTTATTTTTGCAAAGCAATTCTAGAAAAATTAAGAGGTGATTGGAAAAAAAAAAAAAAAAGGGGTATGAAGAAGTGTTTTATATTATTCACTAGTGGCTTTGAAGTTTGAGGCTTTGACCTCTAGAAAGAGCAGAAACAGAAGACAGAAAATAAACATACCCAACAAAAATCATTCAGTCCCAGGTTGAGAGAAGAAACAGTCAGACGAGAGATTAGCTCAGAGCTTCAAACACCATATCTAATAGTACCACTAGCTTTCTCTCTCTTTACAACTCATTCTCCCTCTCTCTCTCTCTCTCTCTCTAAGCTTTTTCAATTATCCAAAACAAGGACATCATGTTAATCTCAAAAAAAAGCAAACTGACAGAAATGATGCCTTTAAAGAGCACCACACTCTTGAGTTCAAATAAATAAAATAAGAAATATTTTAATCCATATTCAAAAAATCAAAATACATGTTAATAGAGATAACATAACACAACTTACTCCTCACTCTTCCCACGAGTTTATTTTTTAATTTATTTTTTGAATATTTTTTTAAAAGGTTTACAGCTTTCCTTTTTTGAAAACCAGATAATTATGGCTATAAAATTTCCATGATTTTCGTTTCTGATTATAACTGCTCCAATTCGAAGCACGTGAATTACATAAACACCCATGTTAAGATACAAAAACTTAAAACCCCATAAATTTTAATAATTGTTATTATTTATATTTATTATTGTTATTATTTATCATAAACATTAGAAATAAAAATTATTCGGAAATACCAATGTGCCAAAATTTCGAACTCCCAACTACAGATGTCGGCAAAGTAAACCCCTTGAGTGGCACAAAAATGGATTAATTTTTGTCTTTTTTATAAGCAGGTGGGCCATCTCAAATCTAGACCGTTCGATCATTCTTGAGATTCACATCAACAATGAATTTCAAGGATGTGGTCAAATTAGAGAGCATACTCCCATATCAGCATCCTAAAAAAATTTCATCAGCTTTTTCAAAAAAAAAAATGAAAATAAAAATAAATCATCAGCTTGGCTCAATGAAGCTTTGTATTTTGATCATTAAGCATGATGACAAGGCAACTTGCACCAATGGGTCCCATTTTGCAGCATTTTGCCTTGTTGGTGGTTGTGGGGTCCACCCCAATTTTTTGGAGTTTGTATAATTTGTTTGTGGTGCACACATACTAGATCATATGCCACATATTTATTTATTTATTTAGATCATATACCAAATATTTATGTATAACTAGGATGTAATGTGTTTTATATTAGTGAATACATAATATTTCATTAATAATTGAAATATGAGAACATGCATTTAATAAGGATATAAATCTTAATATATGATGTCTTGACCCTTCACTTATCTCATAGAGCAAGGTAAGATCTTCATTCCCTAGTCTCTATGCCATTCTTTAATTTCTTGGTTATGTTATTGTTGTTATTATTATCATTATTATTTGAGAAGGATTTTTGCTTTCTCATTTAACTAAACTAGTCTAATCTATATTTATTTGGTGAGACGTTGGCTTGTAACTATGTTCTAATTAAATTCCCAAATGAATTGTAGATAACAAAGTCAATCGAATTTGATTATTAGAGTTAAATGTTTTGTTGAAAATTAAAATTGGTTTCAAAAACATTCCTTTTTAAAAAAATTAAAACATAAAAGCACACATTAAAACATTCTATCTAGATAAGAAGAAAAATATTTCACCTAAATATCATGCCAATTGCAACGTAAAGAAGCTAAACATATTAATATGATTTTATTATGAATTTATTAGGATAGATACTAGGGTCCATTATCATTATTCTAACTCATATTTTCTTCTTTATCTAAGAAAATATAACTCTTAAATAAATTAAATTTGAAAAAGATGATATGGCCAATTTAGAGAGTAATGAGGGATATTTGATGACAATAGGGGATGACCGGTTCGACCGGCTAGATAAGAGGGAATTTCCCGGTCAACGTATCAAGAAAGATCTCAGGGCCGGAGAGAGATTAAAGGGTTAATCATTTGATTAATCTTTTGAAAATAATTAATTGATTATAAAATATATTACTCGGATAAATACAAATGATTGTTGAGTAAGAATAGGGCTTTCTGTTTTTGTTCATTTTGTTGACTCTCATTGGTTCCTAAAAATTTGCCATGTGAAAATAAGAAAAAATTCTTTTTTATTTCAAGGAATAACAACTATTTTTAAATAAATTTAGAAACAAGGGCCCCGTTTGTTTCGCCTATTTGAATGTGTGTATTTAAATAGAAATTGTGGAATGAGTTATAATTGGAATAGAAGACATTTGAATGGAAAAAATAGTGGAATGGGTTATAATTAGAATGGGAGTATTGGAATGGACCATTCAAAAACACCTCTTCCCCTCCATTCTCATCCAAGACACAAAAATCCATTCAAATAGTTGATGTGACTGATGAACCATTTGAATGGAAAAACTAAATTGTTGAAACAAACACTCATTCTAAAAGATCATTTGAATGGAAAATTTAGAGTTGTTGAAACAAACACCCATTCAAATGAATTTTCCATTCCAATGGAATGGAATGGGCGAACCAAACGGCCCCAAGATTTTTGCGACATATGCTATTAATAATATTAATTTTTTATAGCAATAAACATTTTCTATAAATAATGCAATTACANGAAGCAAAATACATTTGACCTAATACTCAATGGTGGATTAAACAAAAGTTTTAACCATTATCAATGCATCTGAAATCACTTATATTAATAAATAATTTTGGACATTAGAATCCACTTATGTTAAAGATATAGTTAGAAAAGAAAAAAAAATATTATGTCATTGAAGGTGTTGGAGCTTTTATTACAATATTCAATATAATTATGTGTATATATGGAGAACAAATTTTGGGGGTGGAACTAGTGGTTCTAACAAAGATAAAACAGCTTAAACTTCCCCCTCTTCTAAAGCACACAGCCACACACTAATAAATAATTAAGGTGGAATTCATACCATTATTCTTCTTTTTCTTTTGAGTTGAAATTATAAGGTTGTAATGATGAAATGAACTTATTTTTCTTTGAAAAGGATGAAAGATATAAAGTACACATTATTGTCATAAAAAGGGAGTTGGCCCATTTGTGAATTTAGTTTGTACTAATATCTTGAGAAAATCCTCCAATAATTATCTATTATGTAACCAAGCCAAATGCACGCATTAAATAGAAAAATGAGAAAAGTCATGGTTCTAATTACAAATTGTGAACTTTTTCAATAATTAGTAGGTTTAAGTGAATAAGAGAGAATACTGTATATAGTAAAGGACAAACAAAGAGAATTTTAATGCTTTGATCTCCTATTGTACCCTCTTCTTTTTTCCTGTTTAAGAACATGGGAAACAAATATATGGTTACTACTTAACAGATAATGAATAAGAATGTAAACAAATTAGCTGAGGGCACCTACTTTGTTGCTTCTAACCCAATAATACAACATAAAATATTAAGAAATAAGCGTCATGGCTGTCATGTTGGTGAAGTATACCCTACTACAAATCCGTCATTTTCAAAGCCCTTATAATCTAATCTTATATTGCACTAATTGTAATGGAGAAAGTTGCTATATGTTTAGCAGAGCTTATCATCTTAATCAAGTGGACAAAACCTTTATTAAGTTATATATTGCTTCATACAGTTAAGTATTATCCTATCTGCTTTCCTAATTTTGTTGCTTAATATTATGTCATTTTGATGCTGATGGTTGAAGATACTAGAATAATTTAGTAATTGATAATAAACTTTACCCTATTGAGATCAGTTAAAAACCCAATATTTAACACAAGTTTTTAAGTTGAAAGTAATATAATTGTCACTCTAACATCATTCTAAATCTGTAGAAAAAACATCTTTTACACTTTATTTTTTGTTCTTTTCTGGGGGGGTTGGGAGAGCAATGGTAGTGAAGGTTAAGCAGAAAACAAAAAATGGTCTATATTTTAGATTAAGCTGTTGGGAGAGTATGAGCTCATGAACTGGAAAATATAGTTGTAATGTCATTGTACATAAAAAAAGAGCAAGCACATGATGGTGCTTTTACCCACTCCATGGGGAAAGTGTAGATGTGCTGTTGTCTTCATAATGATAAATCAAGATGAGCTCTCTTTTGGGTCTAGCTTGTTTGGATTATCTTCTTCAGAAATTTAAAATCTTTATTACTAATTTTGCAAGAAAGTCCAGATAATAATATACATTATAGCCCCCAAAAGCATATTAGTAACAAGCTAGCACAAGCTACACTCCATTATGTTACAAAGTTTTGTATTTCATGACATGAAAAAGAGAGTCTATAGTACTTTTCTTCTTCTCTCTGCTTTCTTTGTTTTCTTTGGAATCTTGACTTTTAATGGATGAAGTTCAAGTATAGCGGGAATTATGGTAGAAAGTGCTGGAAATCAGGTATTAAGTATGAAAATGTGAGTGGGAAATTTTGCAGTGTGAAAATGAACAATAGCTAATTAATCAAAAACTCAACCAACTTCCAAGTTGGGTCGGACTTTTTTTTATAGTGTGGTCTATTTCTATTTGCCCTTTTTCCTTATACCCAAGTTTTTAAATTTTTTTATTTTTGCTTAGCTGCTTCACATGATTTCACCTAATCATTGCTAGCTTTCCAGGCAACATATGGTGCATGTTGAAAAACCATAGATCAAAAGGAAGAAAGAAAAGAAAAAGGTGGGAAAGCTAAGGCAAAAGGAACAGGAACCATATTTTTCTCCCAAACACATTAATATGTCTATCTGTCTGGCATCCAATGTGATTATTGATGCCATACAGCATTCCACAGTGCTTTTTTGACAAAATAAGACGTTGACCCCATGCCTAGTGTAACCCAAAATGTCACTTTTTATTTTCATCTAATTGCCTTGTATAACCTGAAATGTCACTGTTATTAACATCAAAATAAAAAAGGCCTCTATATATACCATATTGTTGGTTTTGGATTTTCATCTGTACACCCATATATGCATCATGCACTCTGATCACAAAGCAAAATCCCGAACTCGTAAAGTGGTATTGGCCGTACAGATTTTGGGAGGTTATGGAATTGTGACTATTTGGGACAAGGACTCAAAATCTAGTTTAGGTTCCCAATGGCCTCTAAGATGTTTCCACGTGGCATTTTCATAGTGGTTGGGTAAATACCATCAATAGGCATAGTGGTAAAACATTTTATTTTTGTCAACAGAACACCTGAGATATTGAGTGCCTAACCTAAACTAACTCCTCTCAAGTATTTGATAATTATCTACTATATGTGGTACATGTGTTATGGCTCCATTTTGAGTACTACCAAGTTTTGACTTCAATCCAAACAGGGGATGCTGATGCTGATGCTGATGCTGATCTGCTCTGAATTTACTTCGTTGATAAATGTTTCTCATAATTTAGCTGGCTATATTGGTGACTGAGTTAAATATTATTAAAGGGTACTGATGACCAATTCTTCAGTGTTATTTACTGTCTGACAGATCAGTTGCAAAGTTATTGCTAAGTGAACAAGTGGGTAAATGTGCTTCACTTGCTAGCTTCTCTTGAGGAGTAGCCACCATGAGATAAATAACCATAACTTTAGGCTACAGCAATGTGCCCTGGGAATTCAGTAATCCCCACATAAGTCAAGTACATAAAATTCGTGTGTGTATATATATATAGTACAGAATTATTTATGGAGACAGTTTGGGCAAAGTGTGTACTTGGAGTGACCTTCTCACCAATAACAGAGGAGCTAGTAATGTTAGTATAATTTGGTTTCATTAATGAAATGACCTTATCTCAAAGCCACCTCTCCACTTGATTATAAAGTTTGCAATTTGGTCTTTTTTCTATTGTAAGGAACAAATTCATACCCTTTAATTGGTCCAAAAATATTTTGGCAGGATGTTTGGAAGTGGATAATTAGAGAAGGTGAATCTCCGCGTCCAATCAGTGATTTATGTGGGCTCTCACGTGGGACTCACATGGGGCTATCAATTAACGGCCTCCGAATTATGAAAAGATGTTTCTGAGGCAAAAGGGTTTTGCCTTTGCCTTTGCTTTTTTCTCAGATAAGAAAAGATAAATGAAGAGAAAGCAAGTTGAGGAGCAGATAAACCCTCAAACAACTTGTGGTGAGATGCAGTTATCAAAGACAGGCAGAAGGGTTTGCCAAATGGGGAAGAGTGTGGGGACAAGAGACAGAAAACAAGAGANAAGGATTTGAATTTTGGCCTGTCATATGGTTGATGAATTGACACATTATTTATATGGGGTTGACCATACTTTCTCAGATAGCAATGCATATATTGTGGTGTTGTAGGCCATTAGTTGGGCCTATTAGTTTTTTTCTTTTTTTCTTTTTTTCTCCACGTGATGGGCCTTTGTAGGAGTGGTGCATGTGTACCTTAAGGCTTAAGCCCTTAGCCACCACTGTTTGATCATAATTAGTTGATGGGAAAATCACATAGAGTAAGGACTTTTTTAAAATAATGACAAAAATATGTCCTACTTCATATAATTACTTTTTAATATGACCCAGAAAAAATTATTTTTATTTTATACGGTCTAATATCGAAGAAAGTTTTATTAATTGTAAAGTCATATAAATGAACTATAACCAAAAACTGATCTAATGGTTGGGTAAGAATAGGCTCACAACTTGTACCTTGGTTTAAATCCCCTCATCCTCACATTTTCTATTTATGTCCTTTTCTTTTATTTATTCTTTTTGTTCATTTTTTTTCTTTTATAAATTCATTTTTTAAAAGCTTTTTTTTTTGTTGAACCTTATTACTCCTTTTTTTCCGGTAATACTTGTCGTTTTTAAAGTTTTTTTTCCCCACTTTCAATCTACTATTAAATTTCCATGAGCTTTATCTTGTCTTCTTTCCTTTTCTTTGCTTTCTTTTTTTTTTTTTCTTTTTTTTTCTTTTTTCATTTTCTAAGATGTTTACTGATAGTAACTAAGGGGGAAAAATGAAGAAAGAAAATAATTTCTTATCTATCATAAAAAAAGGAAAAAAATTAGGGAAAAAAAAGGAAAAATAAATATGTACTTTAAAAAAATAAAAGAAATTATGTTAGAATAATAAAAAAAAATCAAATTTATTTGCAAGTGGAAACTAAGTTGGTTTCTTGCGGAAACCAATCTGGTTTCCTGTAGTAACTATAAAACCAAACTTATTTACTTACATACATGGCATTCTACTATAAGGAAAATAAAAACTGGTTTCCACGAAATCTTTGTGGTTTCCTATAATTTACTTACATACAAGATATTTTGCTAAAAGGAAACTAAACTGGTTTCTAAGAAATCTTTCCTATGATTTACTTACGTACAAGACATTTTACTAAAAGAAACTAAATTAGTTTCCATGAAACCTTTGTAGTTTCATATGATTTACTTACATACAGAGTATTTCGCTAAAAGAAAACCAAACTGGTTTCCAGAAAACCTTCTGTGGTTTCTGTGATTTAGTTACATATAGAGCATTATGCTAAAAGGAAACCAAACTGGTTTTTAGAAAACCTTTGTAGTTTCTTATGATTTACTTATGTACAAGACATTTTTCTAAAAGGAAACCAAATTGGTTCAGGACATTTACAAAATGAAAACTAAACTAGTTTCCCATGATTTATTTATATGCGTGACATTCTGCTAAAATGAAATTAAATTGGTTAAAGATTTACTGCGATTTACTTACATATATAGCATTATGCTAAAAGAAAAAAAATGGACTGATTTCTAGGAAACCTTTGTGGTTTTATGTGATTTACTTACGTACAAGACACTTTGCTAAAAAAAAACCAAATTAGTTTCCAGAAAACACAAATGGTTTTCTATGATTTACTCTAGTTTTTTGGAAATCTTTGTGGTTTCCACGAATATAATAATGGTAATGAAATATAATAATGGAAAACCCAAAATAACAATAATAAAAAAAGGAAAAAAAGAAAGAAAGAAAAAAAGAGTGAAATTCGTTTGGTTTCCAAGAATATAATAATGGGAATAGAATATAATAACAATAATTAAAAGGGGGGAAAAAGAAAGAAAAAAGAGTGAAATTTGAAAAAAAAAAAGAAAGAAAAAAAAAAGATGAAAAGAAATGAATAAAGAACAGCTAAAATTGAGATATGAAGAATTGAACCCCCAACTTCTATATTAGGTGAAAACACAGTTGCCACTAAGCTAATTTTGTCATGTACTAATTTAAGTGACGTGTAAAATATATAACTGCTACTATAAACAAATGACATTATTTACTAACTGCCATTGCATTTTCTGGCTCTCAAAGTATTTAGAAAAATACCTTGAAATATCGTACAGAATTTTATTATTCTTGAAAGGTCGTAAATTTAGTAAAATTTGTTAAAAAATAGGTATAAGAGTCCAAAACCAGTAGTTGAAGGGTCTTTAAGCTAAATGGCCAAACTTTGGGCCCTTTTTTAGTAATATCCATTTTTTTTTTTCAAATATTTGGGGCAAAATGACGGATATATTTTACCGTCAGTTTGAGAGCCAAAATCATTAACCAAATCACATGTATAAAATATTATTTAGTGTAGTTTGGCAGTATGAAACCGATAAAAGACACCAAATTAAATCAAATCATATTTAAGCGGTTTGGTCGGTATGATCTTGCTCGATAATTATGAACCCTTATAATATCCTATTAAATTGAAATATATAATCATCATTGCCTATAAAAAATATATAACCATTACTTAATTTAAAGTCATGATTCTTTAACTGTATATCTATTTCATTTTCATATAGATTCTAACAGAACTAAAAGTCAAATTTCATCATATATTTAAATAAATAACCACCGCTAATTTTAAAGATTAAACCAACAAGTAGTAATAAGCAATTTTTCTTAAAAACTAAAAACAAAACGAATAAATTACAATACAACATGTTGTGTGGTTTTTTACCACCACAAGTAGTTGACCTGTCTAATCCCAAAAAAGGCAACTAGCTAATTGAAGAGGAGATAATTACCCATTATTGTGTAGTCACCCAATCTTAATATTATATTGTATTTTATTATGTAGTTTCCTATTCACAAAATTGGGAAACCTAAAGCCACCCTCACTTATATAAAGGGGGCTCAGTCTCATAATTTTTCATCTCACAGTCATCTGACAATCACTTTATTATACACTTTGTAATTCTCTTTGTTCTCACCTTAAGACTTAGAAAAACTCTTGTAATTTTCCAGAAAATAGTGAAGAACAGTGGATGTAGACTCATCTTTTTTGGGACTGAACTACTATAAAATTCTTGTCTCCTTATTTACTTTAATTTATCAACCTTTTTCACACACAAGCCACATCTTGTAATTTCCTAAACTCGTTGTTGACAAAACTTCCGTCAACAATTAGCGCTATAAGGAAGGCTATTCCAGCAAAGAGTTTGTCAATTTTGATTCTTCAGTAATGGCAAACACTAGGAACACCACCAGAAATGCAGAAACTAGCCAAAACCAACCGTAAAGCACCATTGCTGCACAGGTCGATCCTGCTCAGGATAAGCCTACCGTGACCGCACTAGAGAACATTGTCCAAAGACAAGATCGCATGGAGGATGTACTGGTGAACCTTCAGCAGATCACCAATTAGATTAATGATTCCCTGCGACGACTTGCTGAAGGACAGATGGTGACTCCTCTGCAGCACGAACATCCCAGAGATCGTCCTGCTCGACGATCTGATAGAGGAATTTGGATCCAAGAGACAGGAAATCGCGACCAGTACAAAATCCAGCATGAGCGCCATGCAGATCACACCTCTAAGGGAAAAGGCAAGGTCGCAGACTTGTCACAGGAATCTGGTATCGGGAGTTCGAGCACAGATCGTGATCGTGGACAACCTTCTCAGAAAGCTACTGTCAGCCGTGATTGTCTGAGCAACGAGCAAAATTGTCAATCAAAGAGTGTCTTCGAAAGGATTAGTAGGAAACCGAGATAGAATCCTGCAGACCTGATACAACACCTGGAACAGCGACGTAGTTATGAGTGATCTATATCGCATCATAACGACCGAAGTCGATCTCATCGCACTATTTCAGTGGAATCTTTATAAAGGTCACAGCAAACCTTACATGATCAACCCGCCTTACGTCGTGATAGTAATGACCAAAGGCCACCCTTGCCGCCAGTAAAAGATAATACTCTTCCTCCAAATATCGTTGTTCATAACCTGAGAATCGCATTAAATGCACTTGCTGGCTGGGACGATGAGCTTGCGGATGGATATCGTCAATCGCCATTCATCGAGGAGGTTCAAGCTGCTACATTGCCTGCTAGATTAAAACTTCCCACCATAAATACTTTTAATGGGAAAACTGATCCGCAGGACCATATGGATCACTTTAGCGACCTGATGGAGTTTCATCGAGTCGATGACCTCACACGTTACAGGTGCTTCGCTGTAACTCTCACAGGTGCAGTGAAGAAGTGGTTCTGAAGACTTAAGCCTAGTTCCATCTCGTCCTAGTAGCAACTTCAAACCGCATTCTTGAGACAATTTCAGGCTGCAAAGAACTTTTTAGTTCTATTAATCAGTTTGTCTGCTATTCGACAAGGTCTAGAGAAAACTCTCTGATCTTACCTCAATCGCTTTACTTCAGAGCTGGCTAAGGTTAACAACCCCCCTGAAGGGGGAGTCCTGACTTTAATAATGGTTGGGGTGTGACCAGATACTAAACTGTAGGAAGAGTTGTTAGAGCGAGAATACATGACCCTTGAAGATGTCTATCAGAGAGTTGGTCGACATCTAAGGGTGGAATCTTCACGTGAGAATCTTTATAAGATAAAGAAGGAAGGAGGAAAAAATATGGCCAAAGATGCGACCATAATAACCAACAACAATAACAAAAAATCGAAGAAGAGGAAGAGTGAGCAACCGACTGAAAAGAAATCCGAACCGAAGAAGCAAAAAATTCCAAGGGCTCCCCTATGATTCAACAACTATACCGAACTAAATGTACCCATAGATCATATTTATGCAGTCACAAATCAGCAGGTGCAGTATTGTCAGCTAGGGCCGATGAAGCGGGATAGGGCAAAACATGATCCTAATAAGATTTGCCGATATCATAACGATATTGGACACCACACCAACAAGTGCTACGCCTTGAAAGATGAGATCGAAAGGTTAATCAGATAAGGGCGGCTGTGTCAGTATACCAGGCAGAATGATGGAGGTTTACATTGATGAAATATTAGTAAAGTCGAATAAAGCTGAAGATCACATCAAGCATCTTGACGAGATATTCAAAATTCTTCGAAAGTATTAGATGAAGCAGAATCCCTAGAAGTGTGCATTTAGTGTAGGATCTAGGAAGTTTTTGGGATTCATGGTCAATCAGCGAGGTATCAAAACTAATCTTCAAAAGATCCAAGCATTGATTGATATGCAGTCGCCTCATAAACTGAAAGATGTGCAGAGCCTGGCAGGAAGAGTGGCTGCACTGAATCAATTTGTATCAAGATCAACCGACAAATGCCAACCATTCTTCGAGGTGCTGAAGGAATCAAAGAAGTTTGAATAGATCGAGAAGTGCGAGCAGGCATTTCAAGATTTGAAGAAATACTTGAGTTCTTTTCTACTCTTGTCAAAGCCAAAGCCGGGGAAAAAGTTGTACTTGTACCTCACCATTTCCAAATATATGATAAATGCTACATTAATTCGAGAAGAAGAAAATATACAGGGACCTGTGTATTATAGCAAAAGATTACTCGATGCAGAAATGAGATATCCAGAGATGGAGAAATTGGTACTAACGCTTGTCATCGTATCTAAGAAGCTTTGACTATATTTTTATACACACTCTATTGAGATTTTTACAAACTTTTCATCAAAACAGGTTTTGCAAAAGCTTGAAATGTCAAGACAATTTCTCAAGTGGGCGGTTAAGCTGAGTTAATTCGAAATCAATTTTCGACCTTGCACTGTGATTAAAGGTCGAGCTCTTGCAGATTAAAGATTGAAATAGAGAAAATTCAAATCAAAACAAAAATAAATAATCACAAAAAAAAAAAAAATCTTTCTTAAAAAAACATTGAACAAAATGTTTAAGGGTTTGCAAATTGTTTGAATTCTTCCTTTGATTTGTGGGATTAAATTAGAAATGTTGACACAGAATTAAAAGCTTATTTTGCTATGTGTTCACTGACTTTATTATCTTTTTTTTTCATTTTTAATTTTGAAAATAAATCTCATTTTATTAACATAATTCCCTGAATCCTCGAACTTCGAAGGATAAAAAAGCCAAACAACCTATTAACCATATAATATAAAAATAACATTTCTTAAAGCTCAAATAGTAAATACAGCTTCCCAACAACAATTCACCAAAAATTTAGTTGTAGTAGTGCTTTCCCATTAGTTAATAGCTCCATGAAATCCATGATACGGATCAAGTAACAAATTTTAATGGCTCATTTATAGGTTTTAGATATTTGTTTACTGATTAACTTTTTATTTAATCAAAGTAACCTTTGAAAAGAATGAGATAGTGGGGCCACACATTTGATCAAATAACAATCGTTAGATGAGATAAACACATTATAAAGAAATAAAAAATTTACAGAGTTAAAAAAGGAAAAAAAAAATCTCGAGGAATCAATTGAAGAGGAGCACACTAACCAGCCCCAATTGCCTTTTTGAATGTTGTATCATTTTCTTTGTCCAAATCTTCTCTATTTTTTAACCATAAGAAATTTCCAAAAAAGATATAATAAAATAGGGCGCGTCTACAGTAGGGACGTCCCTACGTAGGGTCCTGTCTATACACCGTTGGATGGGAATCTGTGTATAAATAGATTCTCCACAGATTCCCGTTATTCCCCACAGATTCCCATCCAACGGTGTATAAGGAGTGGCCCTACGTAGGGGCGCCCCTACTGTAGCCCTCCCCAATAAAATAACAAAAAGACTCAAAAACCAATATCAAGAGGTGCTTTCCCATCCCAACAATATGTTATTAAAAAAAAAAAAAAGAGAAATTCACTTGTGTTGAGGTGCTTTTCAAGTTTTGATTTTTGAACACACCCCTGTTTTTAATAGGGGCACCTCCTCTCTCTCTCTCTTTCTCTCTAAAATGTTCCTCTCCCTCTAAAAATTTCTCTCTCTAGTCTGTATGTATGGGCGTGAAGTTTATTAGTTTAAAAAGTGTGCCATTTAGAGCTCTGCATAACACCATAAAACTCAGGGGGCAGTGAGATCAAATCGTTATCTCCTACTCACTTCCTAAGAGACTATGTAAACGTTCATTTAGAGGGGTTGAAATTTTAGATCGCCGAATTTCTAAAATTTCTTAAAATCTTTGGATTTTCTCCTTGCTTCATGCCATAGCATGTCGTATTACGCAATTTTCCTCCTTGAACAATAAAGTAACTAAGCAAAACGTTCATTGTTTAATGTGTTATATTGCTATAAATTCTATTTTGCCATGGAACTTTTGAAAAAAAAAATATTGAGTTTGCATCACTCATACTCGTTGTTTTTCAAAAGTGACCTAACCCATCATACTACTTAAACCTCGTTTTAAGTTATTTGATTCGAATCACAAGAGCGTAATGATCGATCTGACTTGTTTTTAAGTTATCGACATAACATAGAATTCTGAATCTTCAGAATGACCTAACAGCTCCTACAGGTTTATACCTTATGAAAGATTTTCAAATATGGAACCTCAAGTTAATATTCGAGGTATCCTAATGATTCCTATGGTTCACATCCAATTGAATAACGAGCTAAGGATCTATCCTATGAAACAGCTTGTTTCTTATTTTATGAAGCAAAGCATCTTAAAGAAAATACGAGCTCAGCCAAACAATACACGACCTAAGGGTCAGGTATTTTTTACATCTTTGTTTACTTTCAGTATTTTTTGGATTTTCTAATATTTTGCAGAAAAATTCGAAATATGGCACCCTTTAAAACTGCTAAGAAGCATAAAAGGAGCTCCTGCCATTCATTAATTCAACTTCTGTGAGCTGTTCTTTAATGACATAGGTGTCATCAATCACATCTTCAGGGTCGCACACCTTATTTTGTTTCTTGGCGACTTTATTAACCGCCTTCAGGATTTCAACATAAAAGCATCATGTCTAGATAGAGGCTTTCAGATTAAGAAGCATAATTCTTCAATGCCAGTATTATCTCAAATTTATGGTTAAGAAAAAATCTTCTTTAAAAGATTTTGTAGCCTCTTCAACACTCTACTAGTAAACAGTCGCATCGACAACGACATAGTTCTTAAGCATTTCCTATCAACAACGACATGGTCCTTAAGCGTTTCCTACTTCTCCATAAGTGTCTATGGAAAATTAATGAGATCACTTTTTAATCGCATACTTCACTTTTGCTCTTGCTATTAGAGAAACGACATTTTTCAGTGTACTAAGAGTACGATCTTTTAACTCATTTATCTACGAAAAAGAGATGTCAACAAGAGTATGGTAGCGCTATTTGATCACTGCTTTACACTTATCAGCTCAATCGTTGACATCGACAAAGAAGAATTAAGAGAACTTACAACATGAACTTACAACATATTCTGTTGAAGACTTGAGCCGGAACTATTGATCATAATGGCATACAGTCAACTATATTATCGAAGAAAGCTTTCAACACGTCAAAGACGCATTAAAAGCTGGGGGCTATTGTTGTGTGATTTTTTACCACCACAAATAGTTGACCTGTCTAATCCCAAAAAAGGCAACTAGCTAATTGAAGAGGAGACAATTACCCATTATTGTGTAGTCACCCAATCTCAATATTATATTGTATTTTATTACGTAGTTTCCTATAAAATTGGGAAACCTAAAGTCACCCTCACCTATATAAAAGGGGCTTAGTCTCATAATTTTTCATCTCACAGTCATATGACAATCATTTCATTATACACTCTGTAATTCTCTTTGTTCTCACCTTGAGACTTAGAGAAACTCTTGTAATTCTCCAGAATATAGTGAAGAACAGTGGACGTATGCTCATCTTTTTTAGGATTGAAAAATTCTTGTCTCCTTATTTACTTTAATTTATCAACTCTTTTCACACATAAGCCACATCTTGTAATTTCCTAAATTCGTTGTTGATAAAACCTCCGTCAACACAACAAAACACATAATACACATAATTGGGATTATAAGTCACATGACTATAGGAAAAATAGAGAGAAAAATAAAAAAAAGCTTTTATATATGCATGATATTTTATCAATTTTATTTGGTGGGTTTGGCCGACTTTTGCGATTTGTTGGTTTTTTAAGCACCGCTAATTATACTCCGTATTAAAAACAAAAGTTTTTCACATGTTTGGCCTCTATGTTATTTACTAATTGGTAAAATAGTCCCTGGATTATTTGTTTTGGTAATTAGATTCTTAAGTTTTAAAAATCATGATAATTAAGTCATTTTTGTTTGTTAATGTTAAAATTTTCATGAAATTAAACATGTTTAAGTGAAAGAAATTAGTATTTAACAAAACTAATTAGTTTAGTAAGGAAATAGAAAGACATTTTAAGAAAAATTCTAGATTTTGAAATTTTCTACTTTTTTTTTAAAATTTTGTTGTTAATTGTAATTAATTTTTAGTAATTTTCCTTCTAATCCAACTAGTGCTAGAAAAATATTGATTTTAACCCTTAAAAATCATGTATGTGACTTGAAAATGCTCAATTTCATCCAATATTTTAACAATTACTTACGAAAGGAACCTAATTGTCAGGATTTTTAAACTTAGGAACTAAATTGCTAAAAAAATAACTCATAGACTATTTTGCCAATTACGAATAATATAAGGACCAATCATGCCAAAAACCTTAAAAAAAGAAGAGGAAATTAGATATTATACGGTAATTTAGAAAAAAATTTAAAAAATATGGTGGTTTAAGTTTTTTTAAGATGTGGTGCGGTTTTTATTAGATAAATACCATTTTTTAAAAATTATTTAGAAAAATACCATTTTTTAAAATAGTAACTAGTTTTTGGTAACTAGTAACCAAAAGTATTTATAACTGGTAACTAGTAACCAGTAACAAGTTTCCAGAAATCGGTAACCAGTAATTATTTAAAAAAAGAGTATTTTTCTAAATATATTTTAAAAGGTGATATTTTTCTAATAAAAATCATACAAAAATTTGAAAAAAACCGTAGGCCTGTATTTTTGTAATTCTTTTAGTTTTTTATAGGTAAAAGTAATAGAAACCCTAAAAAAAATTGATATAAAGTAAGCGACCATTAACAAAAGGATAAAACAGAAGGGCGAAGGCCATTTAAAAAGCAATCATTTCGTAAAATAAAGTAAAGAAACTCTTGGTTGAAAAGCTGAATTCTGTTGATTTATATTGTTGTTGTCTGTCTTCCATTGTTTTAGCGGGTTATTGCTGTTAATCTAATCGGTTATCATTTACGAATTTTGTAGTCGTTTGTGCTATTCGTTGTCGTTTTTTAGTCGTATGTCGTTTCTCAAATTTATTGCATGTTTAGGTTTTTTGTCGTTTTTATAGGTATCTGTCGTGTTTAAAGTAGTGTGTCGTTTGTTCGTTATTGATTGAATTTTCGTTTGTTTCCATAGATTTCTGGGTGTTAATAAATTGTGTGTCATTTTCTTTTATCACTGTTGGTTTGGAAGCGATATTTCATTTCAACTACGTTGATGTGCTCAATTTATTCGCTTTAAATCCTTCAAAGAAAAAAAAAAAATCGTCTAAAAGTTCTATTGGCGTTTATCTAATTATTGTTGTTTTCCGTTTTACGTGGTGTTTTGAAGTTGGTCAATTGGTCCGATGCTTGTTTTTTTTTCTCTTTTTGTTTTTGTTTTTGTTTTTGTTTTTTTTGTTTTTTTTGTTTTCCTTTTTACTATTGTTGTTTTGGGTACTTTCTCAGTCGATTTTCTAGTACATATCGTTTTCCAAGGATCATGTCATTTTTTTTTCAACTTATTGTCGTTTGAAATGTTTGTGTCGTTGTTTAGCTTGGTTGTCTTTATAGTGCTGATGCATTTTTTACTAATACAGTTTGCACTTTAAATTACTGTTCTTCTGTTTTATTGTCGTTCTTATTTTTTCCTCCAACCTATTTTTTTTTGAAGGGGTTATCCTCCAAACTATCAGTGCTTCTATTAGTATCTTCTTTCATTTTTTATTTGATTTATTTTCAAATTGGTAACTTCATTTTTTTTTGTTGTTTGTCGTTTTTAATTGGTCATGTCGTTTTCATGCTATTGTCGTTTCTTGTTCTGTAACCTTTTTTTGTCACAGTTTATTGTCGTTTTCAATCGTTTAGGTCGCTTCCGAGGCATTTGTACAAAACCGTGAGTCGTTTTCGCTAGTGTCGTTATTACGTGCTTTTTGTCGTTTTTTAATATTCGTTTGCGCTTCAAGTTTATCAGCATTTCATCTCTCAGACCCGAGATTTCACCGTACGGACATCAATGGCGTCCTTCTGGACCCTTCACCATAGCACATCGTCAAATCCCGGCGGCGCCGCCCTCAGAAGCAGAATATCACAATACAAAAAGCTGGGAACCCTTATCCATGGTGGTACGGTAACGCAACCCCTCTTCAGATTTGAAGCTTTCAGTCAATTTAAACTGTTTTGGCCTCTGTAAAAGTCTGCATGCTTCAGAATTTTTGACTCTGAATGGTACTCCTAACTCCTCTTTCTGGTAGTTCTCTCTGTTTTTGATCAATTGAGAAAAACCATCATTCTGAAGCATCTCATACAAAGATTTTTTTTTTTTAGGAAAAAAAAAATCACAAAATCCCATTTTTAGATTTTTGTTTATTTATTTATTTTTTGTTTTCTTGTTTGAACCTTGAAGATTGTGTGAAAGGGTTCAATTCTACAATCAGGTTTAATATTGGGTCTTGCTGAACTTAGGAAAATCAGAAGGAATTATCTTTGTTTGAGAGAGGGGAAAAAAAAAAAAAATCTAATCTTTGCATTTGTTTTGTTTTGTTTTGTTTTTCTTTTTCTTTTAAACTGTTATTGACTAAATCTTTAAGATTAAGTAAACGATTTTAAATTTTACAATCAGATTGAATAATGGGTCGTGCTGAGTATGGGAAAATCAGAGAAAGAATTGTCTTTAATTGAGAAAAAGTTCCAATCTTGTGCATTTGTTTTAGTCCTCTTGTTTTTATTTGGATTTTGGAGATTGAGTAAAAGGGATTAATTCTATCATCAGGTTGAATTATGGGTCATGCTGAACTCGGGAAAAGCCAAGAAAAGATGAGCCCTGATTGGGAACAAGCATTCAATCGGTTTGAAAGTGTTATAGCCTCCGGGACGGAGGCTACGCGTTTAGAGGTTATAGCCAAACTAGCCCATCTCTCTAAACGTGCCCCGGAATATGTATTAGCTCGCTCCATACCAATCCTTGCCAGGCTTCTCGAGGAGGACTCTTTGGATAACAGTAGGTGTGTTCAAGAAGTTGCTGCTTACTGTTTGTATCATATAGCTTGTCGAGGGGAGGGTGAGTTGGCAATGGAGATTGGCCTATCTGGTGTAATAACATCTCTTGTAAGGTTACTGCCACATTCTGATGATAGTTTTAGGAGAGTCCTGATAAAAAGTCTCTGGAGTTTAGTGACTTTTGGCATTGAGAATCGTGTTGTTGTAGCAAGAAATGGTGGATTGGAAATCATTATTGACTTATTAAACTCAAGCACTGATGGTAATAGATGGTACTTGTTAGAGATCCTGAGTGCATTGACACTATTGAGAGAGGTGAGATGTGTCCTTGCTAGTTTGCACGGCCTTCCCTTTCTTGTTGAAGCTGTTAGTTCTGGTAGTATGGTGTCTAGGGAGAGAGCTTGTCAAGCAATCGGATTAATTGGAGTGACGAGACGAGCAAGGCGCGTGCTTGCTAATTTGGGAGTGATTCCAGTGCTTGTTGAGTTGTTTCGTGATGGAGATACTAGAACAAAGCTTGTAGCAGGCAATTCACTTGGTGTTATCTCAGCTCATATTGATTACATTAGACCAGTTGCTGAAGCTGGGGCGATCCCTTTGTACGCTGAGCTTTTTCAAGGATCTGAACTTTCTGGTAAGGAGATTGCGGAAGATGCATTTTGTATATTAGCTGTTGATGAAGGTAATGCAGTTGTGATTGCTGAACACTTGGTGAGAATTCTCAGGGAAGGTGATGATGAGGCAAGGGCTGCAGCTGCTGATGTTCTGTGGGATCTTTCGGGTTACAAACACTCTGTCTCCGTGGTTCTGCTCTCAGGTGCTATTCCAATTCTAGTAGATCTTCTGAGTAATGAGAATCATGAAGTTAAGGAAAAGGTTTCTGGGGCTATAGCTCAACTGAGTTACGATGAGGCAAACCGAGTGGCACTTGCAGATGCTGGGGCAATCCCATTTCTTATGGAATTGTTACATGATGAGTCGGAAGAATCTAGGGACAATGCTGCAGAGGCTCTAGTAAATTTTTCAGATGACCCTTTGCAGCATAATAGGATGTCAGAAGCAATGCAAGTTCCTTCTTTCCAAAACATGCAGAATAGGCTGACTCACATTCGTGCTTCTGAGAACTACTTGGCTAGATCCACGAGACGGATGAGCATTGAGCAGCTTATCCAGAATCCTGATCTTGTCTGATTGTTCAATTGGTACCTCCAAATTCAACCTTGTGTACATTTTGCTCAAGTATAGATGTAAATGTTGTTCCTCATTAGTACTTTTATATGCCTCTTTTGGCAGACCATAAAGATCAGTGAGTGCCTCTTTTGTATCATTAACATCCGAAGTATATGAGGATATTTTTATTGTTCATGAGTTAAATTGGGTTGGGCATGAAGGAAGTTTCCATGTTCAAATTTGCTTCCTCTGTTCTAGCATATGTACTAGTGAATAAGCTTTAGCATTTTTTCCTGCATAATGTCTCATATTCTAAAGGTTTAAAAAAACAATAGCCAAATAAAAAAGGGAGGGAGAGAGGTCAACTTTCAATAAATTCATCCACAATCCTCATCGAAAAACTATGGGCTAGTATTAGAGCCAAAAATACCATAGGTAGTAGCATTATGACTTATTTTATTCTGATTACAGAGTAGAATCGTCCATACTATTTTAGCATTAATTGTGTAATGTAATGGATTTTGGATATCAAATCATCTATATGAACTTGAACTTGCTAAATCTTCATTTAATTTCAAATAAGTGAGAGATTTAGAGTTTTTCTGTAATACTTGACTTGATGCATGTTGATTTTTACTACTAAATGTTGACTTCGTAATCAAATAGTTGTTGACTTGTACGAGGCTCAGTCGGAGAAACACTAAATAAAAAAAAAGAAAAGGCATTTTGGTTTGTTGTGATAGGACAAAGAGTGCGTTGATCCCATAAAATGTGGATCCTTAACTCGTTCTTTAAACTGTATGAACAAAAATCACATGTAATATTACTTCTAGAGTTAGAAATGTGAAAAATGTTCACAATATTATATAAAGACATTCAGTTTCTACCTTGTCACCACCACATTTTCCACAGTTTCATGCCATACACGGGTATAGCACGTCAAAGAAAGAAAGAACATGAAGGTAAACCATCTTCTTTACTCGTTTGTTTAAATGAAACTCAGTTATGAGTCTTATGATGGAATTTCAGCTCGGTTAAATCCCATTTTTGGGATAGTAATGCTTCTTTTTCTTCTTTTTTATCTTTTTTTTATTAAATATTAAAATGCGGTCAACACTCTGATATGTAATGACCAGAGGAAGAAGAAGCAGAAAGAATATTCAATGCTATATGGGTTCCAAACGACAATGTTTTGAAAATGTTGGCATCTGAATTCTTTGTACTAATGTTGCAGCAAAAGATAGTCATTGAGGTGCGGATGAAATGCAAAAAATGCCGGTCCAAGGCCTTGAAGATAGCCACCGCAGAAGATGGTGCCTTTTCATAATTTGATCTATACTGCCATTAGTTTTTACTAGAACAAGAAGAGGTAACTAAGTTGATTTGTTTTGATTCAACTTTTCTGGTTTTTTCGTTTATGTTTTAGGTGTTACTTCAGTGGCTTTGAAGGGGGAAAATAAAAATCAAATGGAAATAATTGGAGATGGAATCGTCGATGCGGCTGGCTTGGCTGAAACATTGAGGAAGAAGGTTGGCTATGCAGATATAGTGAGTGTGGAAGAAGTGAAAGAGAATGCTAAGAACAACAAGTCGCATAAGGAAAAGAACAAAAGTGGAGGTGACACACCAGTTTGTAATAAGCAACATGAATTTGAGGTGTATCAAATGGTGTATGATTCTTCCCCAAGAACTTGCACCATATTGTAATGGGATCAAAGGATGTCTCTTTTGTACTCATATTGTTGTAGTGCATTCTCACACTTTTTTTTTTCCCTTTGAATAAAAAGATGGTATTCATTGTTGTAGATCTGCAATTACAAACTTGGATAAAGTATAGATATGAATTACCCGTACTTGATCACAATTAAAGCGAATTGCATACTTAGCTAGTTTATGGGTTACCATATTTCCAACTCTCGAAATATGACGATAAGTATCATGGCCAGACAAAAAAATAAAACTGACAATATCATTAACAATGGATGCTACAGCTGGACAAGGCTGAGGATGAAGGATAGAATGAATAGCTAATAGAGAATCTGATTCAATAACCTCAATAGGACATCCAAACTCAGCAGCTTGACGAAGACCTTCCCGAATAGCAATCAATATTTCGACATCAAAGCCCCCATGTACATACAGCGACCAGCAGACAATAACAGCACCATAATGGTCTCATTCTCTCTCTTATTCTGAGTGTGATTAAGTTTGCATTAATTATGCAGAAAAAGAAAATAATCATTAGGATTTTGTATCAGTATTGTTAATTAGGATTGAGTTGGTTTTCCCACTGTACAGCTTGGTTTCTTATTCATGTTTAGTTTCTCAATCGTGTTTGTATTATTATTTATTATTTAGTTTCTCAATCGTGTTTGTATTAATTATTGTTAATTAGCACAATGTTATATTTTTAAAATAATAAAATCCAGGCTTTCTATTTCATTTTCAAAATAAAAAAAAATCCAGACTTTCTAATGCTCCACCAGTTATATAGTTTTTAATACTCAATCAGTGCACTTTTTTTTTTTTTTTTTAAACAATGTCAATCAGTACACTTTTTAAATACTTAACTAATTACATAATGAATTTATTAATTATTAAATAATAAAAATTATAAATAACATTGGATTTTAGAGTGAAAATTTAAATTTGGAATGAATTTTCCAGTTTGCTATTTTTCGTGTCACACATAAATTACCATTTTTCTATTTTTGTTTTGATAGTGTCAAATATAAGTGGTGATGACTAATTTTTTGTGCTGAATAGATGTCTTTTTTTCAGGCCAAAAATCAGTAAAATCAGTAAATGATCGTAGTTTAAAAGGTGTAGCTAAATAACCTCAGTTTAAATTTATAGCGAAACAGCCCTAGTAAAAGAACAGAGATTGAACTATAAATCAATTAATGTAAATCATTCACTAATTGCAAAGGTCATCCACCCTGAAGTCAATAATATATATAATATATATATGGGCACCAATCCAGTAGGTATTTTTTTTTTTTTTTACCTATAGGTAGGTATTTTTTTTGACTAATGAAAATCTAACAAATATATTTTTTTATTGCAAAAGGTAGGAGAGAGAAAAGTCATTAATTATGCATGTCTTTTCATGCACTTCATTAGAGCCATTGGATCACCATTAGATGATAATCCAACGGTTCAAAAAAAAATACCTACCCATAAGTAAAAAAAAAAATACCTATTGGATTGGCAACCTATATATATATATATTGATTTTTTCCCCCCTCAACTATAAGTAAATGGGTTACCTCAAAATAGGGGGGGAAAAAAGAAAAAAAACTACTCTTATAGAAAAATGATTAAATTTTGAGTCCATTTTAAGTAAATATTTATTTTTCAAATGTTATAACAAAATGATCATATATACTAAGTATAGAATGTTATGTACCCAATCTAAAAAATTATTTACTCAGTACATAAACTAAAATTAAAAACATATGAACATAGAGATTTAGCTAATTAAAAGAGAAAAATGAATATGTACTAAAATCAAGTGAAAAAAGTGGACATCCACTAAAATTTCTCAAACTTCAAACTACTTTGTTCTATAATAAGTCAATGGGATCATAACGTGGGCCCACTTTATTCAGTCTTGGAGCCCAATCCTAAAACTTGTTTCAAGGCTCACGCTGCTGGGTCATTGTCGGCAGTGTCTGGCTCAATTTCCTTGTATAAGAAGAGTTGAACTCCTTCTAACATAAGTTTCATGATTCATCCAGGTCATCTCTTTGACAAGTGGCACTTACCTATGCCTTTCCTCAAAAATTTCCTTCTCAAAGAAGATTATACTCTTGACACCTTATATATATATATATATACACACACACACACCCCTTGACAAGTGGCAACATCCCAAAACACATTTTCCGGTGTAGCCAACAATCTACAAATTAAATAGAAATTTCTATTGTGGTTCAAAAAATGAAGGTAAATCATCTTCTTTATCTTTTTATCTTTTTTTTTTTGGCCCCGACTAGTCCTATAGGACCCTGTGCATGGTGCCCTCGAAAAAGTTCCCTACATGGTTAGAATAATCAGTCATGTTTACGTCTAACAAGGGCTTGTTTCATATTCTTCCTACCTTAGTGCTTGAATAAAATTTATAATGCTTCTTTGATTAGTTTCACGTTCATTTTTTCCCCTCGGCTGTGTTGACCATTTTTAAGTTAAAACTCCTAATGTTTTTCTCGAATGAATAATGTTGCAGCAAAAAGTTGTCATTGAGATGACTATGAAATGCGATAAATGTCGGTCCAAGGCCTTGGAGATAGCTGTTGCAAAAGATGGTACCTTATATAGATCTTCCGATTTTCTAATTTGATTTTTTTTTTCTCTGTCATCCTTTTTTTCAATATAAGTTATGTCACGTTCAATGAGTGAATATGATTTATTAATAGTAAGTTCCAGCTGAAATATAAAAAATCAGATGTTATGTCAGGTGATATTAAGAGAACTAGATAATAGAACTTTAGCATTATTATTCTTAATTTCTTTTTGTTTGTAATGTGTTTAGGTGTTATCTCAGTGGCTTTCAAGGGGGAAAAGAAAAATCAGATTGAAATAGTTGGAGAGGGAGTTGTTGATGCGGCTGGCTTGGCAGAAACTTTGAGGAAAAAGGTTGGCTATGCAGACTTAGTGAGCGTGCAACAAATCAAATAAATGTGAAGTTGGAACCCAAAATGAAGAGAAAAGAAAGGAAAAAGATAGCCTAAGCAAGACTTACTCATCATGTAATAATGTGCGTGCGTGTGTGTGTGTGTGTGTGTGTGAGAGAGAGAGAGAGAGAGAGAGAGAGAGAGAGAGAGACCATAGCTAGTATTACTATCTGAATATCAAATTTTATAATCTAATGGATTTTGATGCTATATCGTCTATATGGGCCTGATAATTTTCATTTGATTAGTTTAAACATGTGATGGATTGGGAGTTCTTTTCCGTACAACTTGACTTAATATTAATTGACTTCAACTACTAGATGTTGACTTAAATACTTTATAGTTGTTGACTCGAACAAAGCTTATCAGAAAGAAGGACCAAAAGTGAGAGAATGTTAAGAATAACGAATTGGAGATGAAAAAAAAAAAAAAAAAAATCAAAAGTGGAGATCATTAGCACCGGCTTGGCAACGAAGAAATCTAAATTTGGAGTGTAACATCCAACAAATGGGGTGTGATTCTTCCCCATGAATTTGCCCAATTTTTTTTAGATTCTAATTGTACTGCATTCTCATTTTATCTCTTATTCTCCATGTGATTAAGTAGGCAATAATGTATAAGATATAGATCCCAGGAACTGTTGTGTTTATTGGTCTCTTGTAGCGGAACCAGTATGCTAACTTGAAACTAAAAAAGAAAAAGAACATCTACCCAAATGGTGAAAATTTGAAATTTGTATGCTTCTATTAAAGATTGAGATTTTTGAAGGATTAGTCTCTAACTAGCGATTACTTCGGCAACGCACGTAGGCTAGGCTGCCTTTTGACTAAGGAGTGTCCAAAATTATGTCATGAAAGAAGTAAAATGGAGTGTCATGTTACATGAAAATGCATGTACGCAAACAAAATTTACTTATTGTTCATATGGAACTTGTAGTACAGAGTTGAAGTAAAGAGCTTCAATGCTTCCATGACTTATATACCAACTAAAGCACTTCAGACAGTATAATTTTTCTCATGAACTTCGATATTCAAGATAGAAAATGACATCAAATACAGGAAGCAACAAGATTCACGAGACCCTATAGCGGACGGCTCAACCCAAATGAACAGAAGTGAGAACGATCCTTTAAAAAGTTGAGTAGCTAATTTTTCAATTACTATTGATCGAGTAGTTGTCTAGAGTAGGCGTATGTGTGGTCCTTTATTCCATCTAATATTTCTAGTTTAGTTCTTTTTCTCATTTTTCTTCGATTACAAAAGTTGACTAAAACAGATTACTATGAAGTACTTCTTGATATAATTTGACAATTTGTAAACTAATGTACGATATGAAACTAGAGGAATGCTAATTGCATACTCTTCTACACTATCTTTTACACTCTCCTAATCTCACTGTTTGACATGTGAATTTCACTGTGATTTGTTTCCTTATTAAAATATTAAACTGGACAATGAGAGCTATATGTCAGACAGTGAGTTTGGATAATATAAAAAAGAATGAGAAATAGAATATATTTAATACCATTCTATGAAACTATTCCTCTCTCAACAATTAAAATATCAAATAGATTTTGGAGTTAAGATCATCAAGATCTGCCAGCTGAATCCCCATTCTGTTAATAGTTGACTTAGATTAATAAATGATTTTTACTACTAAAAATTGACTTGCTAATTAAATAAACTTGACTTGTATCAACAAGCTTAGCGGAAAACAGAATAACAAGAATATTCATTGGCATTACAACATGATGAAACAGAGTATGTAGGAATAATAAAACTGAATGGCCAACTCATTCCTTAGACTTCATGGACAAGAATCATGTGAAGATTACTTGCAATGTCATAAGTGTTCACATTTAACTTGTCTTCACCATTACATATTTTCGCTGTATCGGACCATTCACACAGAAAACAACATTTTAGTATTAAACATAGACTCAGTACTTAATTTAGATATAGTTGACTTGTAAGAAGAAGCTTAGAAGAAAACAGGTTAATTAAACAGAAAAAAACTGCTACATTTGCATATTATGATAGAACAAAGTACGTTGAACCCAGAAAAAGTGGATCAGAAGCTTATTCCTTAGGCTATATTAACAATAATCACGTGTATAATTACTTGCAATGTTGTAATTGATCATACTATATAATGACATTTAGTTTTCTTTGTCTTCGCCATTACATTTTTCGCTGTATCAAACAATCTACAAAGAAAACAACATTTTGTTTAGCGGGGCAGAAAAATGAAGGTCAAAAATCTTATTTATGCAAATCAATCATATTAGTGTCTAAACTAGGCTTGTTTCATATATATTTGTTTTTTAAAGCTTTGCGCATGAATCATTCATAATGTTTCTTTGATTAGTTTCGTGTCATTATCTTTTGATCAAACTCCTTTCGATCAATGTGGTAACTGAAGGAATATTTCAATATACGTAATGACTTATATCATTATCAAAGGCAGAATGCCTATATATATACATGTGAAAAAGGAAGCAAAAAGAATATTCTACATCAGATTTTGAATTTTAAACATACATAAAAATAGGAACTGATAATTAACAAATAAAAAAATGCACATTATCGTAGGAACTGAAGCTTGCTGGTTGTTAGGATTTTGAATTTGAATGACCAACATTATCTATGCTAACAGTAACATGTTTTTTCTTTTTTTTTTTTTCTTTTTTTTTCGGATGAATTTTGCAGCAAAAAGTGGTCATTGAGGTGAAGATGAAATGCAAGAAGTGCCGGTCCAAGGCTTTGGAGATAGCTGTTGGAAACAAAGGTCCCTATCATCTCTTGATTCTCTCTCATAATTTGATTTAGTAAAAATTTCTATAAGATATTGCATCCATTCTTGTCAAAGGAGAGAAAGAAAACATGATTGGTGTGTGTTTTGTTCTTATCTTTATGTTTCTTTGCAATGTTTTTAGGTGTTATCTCAGTGGCTTTGAAGGGGGAAAGCAAAAATCAAATAGAAGTAATTGGAGAGGGAATTGTTGATGCAGCTGGCTTGGCAGAAGCTTTGAGGAAAAAGGTTGGCTATGCAGACTTAGTGAGTGTGGAAGAAATCAGAGAAAGGTGAATTTGGAAAAAATAAAATAAAATAAAGAAAAAAAGAGAGAAAAGGAAGGTGGAGGTGTCACCTCAGATTTGTATCATGAGCAACCTGAGCTTGAGCCTTGAAGTGTCACAATGTGGATAATTATTCTTCCCAAGAGTAGTTTGAGTTTTAAATTCCATACATATATTCCATTGTATTGTGTTCATTTCAAATTGTTAATAATTTACATCAGTAAATTCTTATTTTTAAAGATTTAGCTATCTCCAAGAAAATATGCTTTTGGTGTGTTTTAAGGCTTTTAGCCATTAAATCCCACCCCCCGGCGGAAAAAAAAAACCTTTGATCCATTAGTATATTGAACATATACCGTGTAATTGGACATAATTGGAAACAATAATTCAGTTTAATAGTCATATTGCCAAAAAAGGAAAAAAATGTTCAGCACGAGATGAAAAGTCAAAGCATAATTAGGGGGTAGAAAGTGCACTATTTCCTTGTTCAAAAGTGGAACTTGCAATGTATTCAAGTATAATTTTCTGTCAATTGGTTTTAATCTAAATTTAATTAAGATATTTAATTTTTTTAAGTGAGATTTAACTAATGACTTTCACTTATTACAAATTAAAAAAAAATCCTACAATATTGTTTTAGACGTTAAAATTATATATCGGAGTCAAAACAATATTTGATTGTTTTAGATGGAAATCTTGTTGCAGCAAAAGAGGAGGTTTTTTTTTTTTTTTTTCTCCAGGTTCTTGAAACAACAATATACACATGATTCTTGCCCTGCATTGTCACCCCTGCATTGTCACCTTTTTCTAATCCTAAGAGCAAATGAGCAACTACCCACAATCTCTTTTTATGTTATCAACTAAAAGCATCCTATTACAATAACAAAAACAAGTCAAGTAAAGTTGTACTCTACAACCTTTTTCTTCACCTTGTGCTTCACAATCTTGGGATTATATATTGGAGGAATGTTTTTGTGTTTTGGCTGCCTTGAGATTGTTGAAGATATGCGCCTTTTTTTACCAATAACTATTGCAATAACTGTTCCATGACATACCCTATGCCTACGGTATAAGGCTATCCATATAGGTGGCTTCCCAAGCATGGCCTTTCAAAGTTTTGATATTCAAAAAAATCAAAATGGGGTTGTGGCGCTTAACATGTGTAGCCAAACAAGAACTTCCAAGATAGTATTAAAAATCAATATCTTTGTTTTCCCTCCATGCCATTTATGTCCAACAACTTAGTGACAAAACAGAAAGCTGAGAGGATGAAAAGAAAGAAGGAAAGAAAAAATATATAAGAGGTCCAATTTTCTGTCTATGGAAGGGACTTTTGGCCATAGGGGGGTAATTCTCTTTCTCTTCTCTATGAAAACTCATCAGGTTATAATAAAAAATATATTTCAAATACAATGCCACTTTTGCTACATCCACTAAAAATGGAAGAAGAGAATATCTAAAGGTAAAAATAATAACAAGATATATCCCACCAAAAGCCTCAACAAAAGAGGCAACATCTTCTCCAAAGCCAAAGCAACTCTTTAAAGACAAGACGACAGGACATCACCTATCCATTTATTCCTCTTAAAAAGCTTTCCAAGAGCTAAGTTCCACCTCAATTTGGACTCTCTTCCCCACCATTTTCCTCCAACTGAGTCTTTTGGCCTCTCCTCACATCCCACCAACCCCAACTCCTTATATTAGTCACAAAACTCTGCCTTCTTGGACTTTGCACCCCAGCCCCGGATTCTCTACTTTCTTAGTTTGCATCATCAGAATCTATTTGTAGGCTTTTAATTTCAGAAAGAAATTTAAAAAAAAAAATTTGAAAATTACCCACTTCCTATAAATAGCAATGCAATCTAAATGGCCTTCCTTAGAAGCAAACTTCCATTAGTCCTATATTGAAAAGGTTTTAATAGTATTCCTTCCTTAAAATGGCCACCAAAAGCTGTGATGGCACTTCTCACCATTCCTCCATTGCCTTGCTACAAGAGAGGTTTAGGCAATTGCAGAGAGCCAAGGAGATGAGGGAGGAGAAGGAGCTTCTAAGGTTGTTGTCCGAATCGGAGAGGACTAATCCGGCCAAGCGTTATGAGCCAACTGGGTTTTTTTTCCACTCTGAGTCCCTCCTTCCCAATAGTCATAGGCCACCTTCTCACCAAAGCTCTATCTACCTCCAACCTAACTTGCAAAGCAAGCATGGAAATCTTCAAGCCAATGAGGCCACATCAATCTTTGGAAATGTAAACTCAACCGGTGTGGCCATGAATAATAGGACATATAACTTGGATGATTCAGATGTAGACACTTCTCTTCACCTATGAAAAAAAAAATGTAACTTTTTAATATGGTTTGTGAGTTGTGAGTTATATATTTCTCCTTCTTCTTTTTCCTTTTCTTTTTCGTGTCATTTTGTTTTTTCAGAATGTATTACCTTTTGTGGGAGAGGTATAACTAATGCAACGACTAATATGTATAATGTACTTGGACAATTATGATCGTCTTCATGTTCACTATAGTTCATCTCTTCTCATTGGCTATGGTGAACCACCCGATGAAATATCAGATGTGTTGTACCATTAATTGCTAATAAAACTTCTCATTAACAAAGAACAAAACCATTATGGGTCCAAGATTGAAATTGCAATCTCTCATGGTTTATCTGTCTTCATTGAAATGATATAAAAAAGAGTTTTGTCATTTGTGTCACCATATGGTCAAAACTTTGAGATAGAACAGTAATTAACTTTGTGGCATTTTCAGCTCTTATAGCTGAGATCACCATAATTAAGTGTTGAAACCCCTTAAATAGGTAAGGCCTTTTTTGCGTGGAGTTTTCTTTTTGTTCTAAAGCAATGATAACTTCGGTAACTCAATTAAAAGGTTATAATAGAGTTTCCAGCTCCTCTTTTTTTTTTTTTTTTTGTGTTAATTTTCTTATTATTTATTTTCTTTAGAAGTAAATTCTCGCAACCAGTTTGAATCCATCTCATCTGAGATTTTGTGGTGACATAGATGGTCTCACCAATTCCATATTACATTTAAGAGGAATCGGGCCATCATCATCATCATCATCATTATTATTATTATTATTATAATTCATTCCTTTGAGACTAAAAAATTTCAGATTTTAATAGTTTATAAAGCATATTAAGGTCCTAACACTCATCTACAATTAAATTCGTTATTTGACCGTAAAAAGTAGTCAAAGAGAATATTATTTTGATCCATGTGACAGTGACATCCAACACAACTGGAGCAAATTATATATCATGAATAGCACTAGGATATCATTCATGACCAAATCTTGTAATGTCATATAACATTTTTAGTTGGTAAAAATATTATGAAACGAACACCACATTGCACTCTAGTAACGATATTTACAATAATACTTGCACTATTACAAATGCTCTAATGCAGATTGATATGTAGTGTATGATTTTTTATGTTTCTAGTATTACTCACAGTTACAAAAGAACAGTTAAGCTCAGACTTTAAATTTGAAAATATGAAAGAATTAGGTAACTACGTAAATCCCCTAAGAAAAATAAAAGAAAAAAAAGAAGGCTAAAAGTCATAGCAACTCCTGATAACAATCAGAGCATAATATAGGATATATCCACCAAATTAGGATAACGAAGTCCTTTCAAAAGCTAATGTCCCCCTTCTCTTTGGCTTTAGCTGTCAACCATTTTCCACCAAAGTAGTCCCTGCCCATCCACTATGTCCAACTCTCATTTCATTTTGAATCTATTAGAAAGCCGTTTTAAACCAATGGTAATTTCAAGAGACATGATTTACAGAAACAGGCATCCAAAGGGTATTTGGAAAGTCAATCCCATCAATCTCTTTTCAAAATTTTACAGATTTCACAAGTTCAGGCAAAAGGGTATGGCACTGCCATCCCATCCATGGCCCCCTAAGCCAAGTGCCAAGGGAGGTTTAGACAGTAGAGCAGAGTTCATATTGATCTCAAGGAGAGAAGACTCCTGCACAAAACAAAAAACTACCAAAGATTTAGATTTGAGATATTCTTCATCTGTGAAAAATGTGTGTTGTTCATTGCCGATCCACGGAACCATCCCTTGGTTTCTCAAATTTAACCCCTTCGGTTGGCAGTGCGGAAAAATGGTAACAACAAGAACAGCAAGAAACATAATCAATGTTTACTTAGACTATCATAATTGTCTTCATGTTCATCAAGGAGGCTATTTTGTGGTTTCTTTTGAAATGAATCCTCGTCGTATTCTGTACTGTCAGAGTCCGAGTCACTGGTCCACTTCCTTTTCATGATTTTGGGGACCAACCGAGTCACGTCTTTGGTATCCACTGTGGAGTCGACATTCTCTAGTCTTTCAAAGCGAACGGCACTGATCTTTCTGGCATTTCCCGCTAGTATCTGCATCAAAGCCATTAGGAGTACAGGTGTTACTATGATGTGAAAAGCTGACTGACATAAGCACCTTCTTCACCCTTTTTTTTTTTTATCATCAGATGACTGGAAACTAAATGAAAATTGGAAATTTTACAATAGCATGGGTCAGAAGGCCACTTATCAAACTTCTCTACTATTGTTCTCCTAGCAATTATCAACATTACTCGTGAGAATAAGCATATATAGTATAATTCCTGGATTTTCTAGGACCTATTGTAATAACTACACATAAACATACCTCAAGTTTAAAAATCTGATGCTTTTCATTCTGATCCTGGTGATCAGATTTGGATTCATCATTCTCCTCCTCTTCTTCATTTTCCTTTTCTAGGACTACTTTGATGCTCTCCCCTGTCCTCGGTATATATCCAAATGCCTCACATGTAAAACCTGATACTGTTTCATATTGATGACCCTGTAACACACAAGTGTCAACTATGATTGAACTCATTCTCACATTTCGGTTTTCCTTCAGTCCACATAGTAAGGAAAACAGGTTTAGTATGGGATAGGAAACACTTCTCATGATATTCATGTTCCATGGCTGATCATTTTTCATGGTATTCTTGTTCAACAATACTAACATACAGCCATTTATGAGCTTTTGGACAAAAATTAGAACCTTATNTTGATATTTAGATCTTCGGATAGCTGGTCGATAGATGTATTTGCATCCACATCGAACACTCCCTCTGCTCGCATCACAATGTAACCAGTTTTCTTCTGAATCTCCTCCTGTTGCATAAAAACAGTATCAGCAAGAGCTTTCAAGAATAAGATCAGATGTCAATTATACGATTAAGACAGACTGGAAAAATGTATACGCTCAACAAAAAGGATAGTACAACAGACTTTATCGATGAGAGCAATTTACATGCACATGAGGGGCCGAGTCAATTTTATCTTGAAAGCAAGGGTCATTTATTGAGTATATTATTTGCTTGGATGATGAAACTGCCTTCTTACTCACATTTGCAGCTTCAATTATTTTCATTTTTCATTAACTTTTTCTTTTTTAATATGTGGATTCCAGTCCTTGGTCTATTAAGTTGAAGTACTTATCAAAAAGAGGAGATGGAAGTGCAAAATATATTCATAGCAACATTACTTTTGAATCATTTTCATCGAAGATTTCACCAACAATTTCCTCAACCACGTCTTCCAGAGTAACTAACTGGTCACAGCAGAAAAAAGGAAGTTAGAGACAATATTGATAGGAACATTAAAGTACCATAATGAGCACAGCTGGTTGCTGTATCAGTAGTAGAACTTATCACCAATTGAATGGCAATTGAATAAATGAACACACCCCTATGGTTCCACCGTATTCGTTAAGGACCACTGCCATGTGAACCTTTCTGATGCGGAACTCCCTTAGAAGATTCCAGACTGACATTGAATCTGCACCATAAGTAATATTATTTTATCAACCAAAAAGTCAACTTGCTGTATAGAACATACAATCAAAAATGTCAAATCCACAGATACATAAAAAATTGCATAAAAAATTGGAGCCACAGATACATAAAAAATTGGAGGAATATGATATCTTGTATGCAGTACAGAAGATAACAAATGGTGGCAACAGTTAATGCACAATTAGGATAAAGAACAGGATTGTTCAGGGTATGTGAAAACAAATTAGAAGGGGCTGCCTAACTGCTAGATTTTTAGTTGGAAGTAGAAAGAATACGACAGACTCTAATTTTCACAGGAACTTAACTTTCAAGGTCCAAAAGATCATCCCAATTCATAGATGCCTATGTATATAAATGTAAACATAATGAAGTAAAATTGTACAACACTACTTAATTGGAAGAACAAGAACTTCAAAGGTCCATTGAAAAGGGGCCCTTATGAATTGGATCAAAAATACCATAGCAGGCATGAAACTCTTTACCTCATAAACTTCATATTATGTTGGGTACTAAAATCACATCTTTGAAGTAATGTAGCAGAAATATACAAATGGCGTAGTCTAGTATCACCAAATAAATTCAGACGGTAGGTAAGCTCGTAGTTAGGAATCAAGGCAATGGGAATCCATAGGAGACTACTGATCTAGGCAATATCTACATCGCCAGAGGATTTGAAACTAATACTAGCCCACAGAATTCTACTAAAATCGGGCCTATCACCTACCAGCCCAACCTCAGGCAACTGAAACTCTGAAACTAGCGAGAGATTGTCAAAGAAATCAAAACACTTTCTCTGAAACACTTGCTGCTAAGTCAGAGTATTGGAAATCCATTGCTATATATACTGGGAAGCATCAACTACATCATGTATAAGTCCGTAATACCAAATCTGATATATACCAAATTGCAATTAGAAGGCAATGATATGCACTAAATATCTACAGAGAATACAGCAGTTCCACAAATTCACATAAAAGATTACCAGGCACAAAGTACGCAGGTTTATGAGCCATATCTCCAACAGTCGTACTTTCTAGTAGCTCACCCTTAAAAAATCAAACATTATTATTCAGCACACTATGAGATTGTTGCGTATAACTAAATAATCAAGAAATTTGCATCTCAGAGTATAAGAAAGAGTAGAAACTGTCCAACCTTCTGAACATAGTCGAGTAGATCCATTGCATATGCAATACCAACTATATTATCAACACGCTGCTCAAACACAGGAACCCTACAAAACACACTCATCGTGTCATGTCATAGTGGATTAAACACTTATTCCTGACAGATGGAGCACTATGTTTCGAGCGTACCTTGAATATTGATGAGTCAACCACAAGTTGTGAAAATCCACTAGTGTTGCACTGCCATCAATGGCAACTACATCCACAAGAGGTGTCATCACCTCTCTAACATGTGTATCTTTAATCTCCAAGACGTTTTCAATCATATCCTGCAAAAAGAATACAAAAGAAATGAGTTTCTAAAACTAGATAGTAAACAAATTTTCCGCAATAACATAGTGTACTAGTGTCATACATTAAAAAAAAAATAAACAAGAGGCACATCAATGTTGGTATACTCAAGCACATTGATAGATAGAGTGCTTTAAAAGCCAGTATCTGCAAAAATAATGTTAACATTTATGATGTCATAGTAGAAACCCTTGATGGCAAGCACATTTAATTGCTGCCTAAAAACATGCCATAAATATTCACCAGAATACTTTCAGAAACAGTATCGATCGCATCTTTCAGTGTATTACCACAATATTTCAGGAGAATACTATCAAAATGCAACTTATGTAATACCTGTTCCTCCTCCTCTATTGCCCCACTTAATTCTGCCCCTCGCAGCATTAATTTTAACTCCTCTTCTGTAACATATGGTTCACTGATCAAAGAAAAATAGCGAACTTTAAAGCAATGACACAAAATTTCCTAAAGAAAATTTGCCCATTAGCTTCATGTTTAATATTAAGGAAATATAATTTCTCTCACACTAAACACAGAGGCATGAACGGAGCATATTTATCATGCATAATACATGATGCTTGAAAGATTAATTCATAATCAAATAAATAGCATGACAAGTGAGGCTCAACTTTCCATTTACAGACATATAGAACAATGTTCAGAAGATAGCTGTTGTTATCAAGTTTTTGATACTAAAATTCAATTTTATATAGTACCGCACCAATGGTCTCTTAAAAACTTAAAGTGCATTTGCAAGTTAATAAATTGAAACCTTCAAACATGTTTTGAATGACCTTGACATACTTCTTATTATCTAATGTAGCACCATCATATTGGTTAGATTATGATTGTGAATGCCATCATTATATACACTAGAAATAAAATAAGTTGATCATCGGAACAAGTGCTATAATATTGTCAAGCAGCAATTTCAAAAGCACCAAACTGAAACTACTACTAGTTTTTTCAGAAAGTTGTATTCTGGATCTGATAATTCAGGAGTCTTTTTGTTTGTGAACTCATTTGAACTTAATAAATCACAAAAACAAACGAGAAGCAGGGGAAATTGATGGATGCTGCAGAAAGATCAAATGGGGTTCTTTAAAAGCACACCTTCTTCCTTTCAAGCCAAGCACTTTCAAAATTCCCATTGATAAGTATGTAACAACTCGTCCGACAGGATATAATACCACCGAAAGCCATGCCACTGGCCTGACCTACAGGCATCTCACAAAAACCTTGTAAAATAAAACAAAGCTGCAGGAGTAGATTCAACTAAACACCAGAGAGTAGATCCTATACATATATATATATATCCAGAGAGTAGATCCTATACATATATATATATATATATATATATATATATATATATATATTAAGCATTTTCCTCAGAAGCTTAGTTAAAATACTTACCACAAACCTAGCAACTTCTGTTGCATTGTGAACAGCTATGCTTTTCGGAGTGATTTCAGTAAGGAGCAAAATGGCAACCTAGCATCATCAAGGTTAGAAAAATTAGAAGAAAGAAAGATAAGCCATTATCATCTTACGGGTGAAGGACATTTGCATTTATATGTTTGAATCGTAATATACAAATAATTTTCTAAAATCATTTAACAATAAAAATCAATAACGTATTCTTTTTTCAACAGAAAAAGAGTATCGTTCGTCAGCCAAAATGTACATGGGGTGCAAACAGGACTTACAAGCCATATTAGCATCTTCAATTTTATTTTTCCTTGTGAACAAGGTTTCAGAAGCAGAACGACAAAATGACATAAACCAGCTGTGACTACAAACTATTGAAATAACCGTCCCTAGTAATTGCTTTGTCAAAAAAAGAACTAAACATGCATAATGGCTCGGACAGTGCTCCTTTTTCTTTTTTCCCCCACTATAAGATACACCTATTTGGACTTGAACCCATGACCCCTCCCTCACACTCACACACACCCCTAAGTCCCAGACCAATTGAGCTAGCCCCGATTGGCGGCTCAGATAGTGCTCCTAAATGTTCGATAAATCTTCATAATCTTACAATAACTTCAAACTAGTTTCAGAGTCTGAAATCTAAAATTTGTTTAGTCCATACAACCATTAAACTTCCAAAATTAGATTTCTGAATTGAATATTCTGAAACTTACAGTCATTACTCCAGTTGCGGCACTAACTCCAGCCTCACCAAACAATGCTGTTGCAGCATCTGTAACCAAGGCAGTAGCTCCAATATTGACAACACTGAGCATATCATAAAGTCCAACATAAGAAAGGGACAATAAACTTCAAAGCTGAAAAATAGTGCAAAATGTTAAAACTGAAAAAGGGAAATGAGAAGTACGTTGTGCCAATCAGTATAGTTGTCAAGAATCGAGTAACATCACTGCGAAGCATTTTGAAGAGACCATTTTCAGATTCTTTCTCAGCTAACTCACGCACCTGACCGTGAAATGACATTGTATAAGGAAACGACAATGCAAAACACCAACTAAGGATTACCAACTGGATAGAAACGCGATACCTTCCAAGGCCAAAGTGTGGTGATTGCGGTCTCCGCCATGGAAAAGAACGCCGAGAGCCCCAAAAGCACAGCCAAAATCAATCCTTGTTCTTTGAAGACCTGAAGAACCTGCAATGTCTTCGGCCAAGCATTCCTCAATAACAATATGCTCTGCCCAATAACGCCATATCCAGCATTGACCACACCTTCAGTCGCAAAAGCTTTTCTACAGCTATATACCAAAACCCCAGAAACCATTGCCACCAAAACAATCCCACGCTTCAAAATTTCCCTGAAAAACTCAAAATTTAAACCATTTTCGCCACTCGAACTCTCACCGTCTTTGCCTCTTGATCTCAAACGAGCTCTGTTAACATACAAGTCATTAACTCGCCATGCTGAACTCGAAAAGCTCCTAAATTCACCAGAATGTATGCAATTCGAGTCCAATCGAAATGGGTACCGATTATTCTGGGGAAAACTCGACATGGGCAATCTTATTTTGCGGTTATAGTGCAAGAAACTCAATGATTTGGTCCCATAAATAAACTTGGGTGGACTGAGAATCGAAGAATCAAGGGCCATATCCATGAATTGCTATACTTAGATGCCGACAAAACCCAGAAGCCAGAATAAAAAAGATTATACTTTTGAGTAGTTCAAAATCGAAGAAATTTGAAAGAAGACGCCATTAGAAGAAGAGGGCAACTGGGTTTGAGAGGAAGAGAAGGGATAGAGAATAGTAGTATCAAGTGGGGGGTTTGAGATATCAATTGGAGAAGGAAGAAGCTCCTAATTCCTAAACCTCAAGGGAGGCTGCTTTGCTTTGTTTGGTGAAATGAAAGAAGAGCCAAAGTTGGCAGAAGCAAGTGGCAACCATGTGAAATTACTAAACACTACCCTTTTTGAAATGTCTTTGGGTATGCAATTTTGACCAAACGACATTAACGTCAACCAAGAGGAACGATTTTGCCAAGATGGTACTCGAATAATTGAAGAATTAAGAGTTGAATTTTAAATTCATACTGTGAGCAAATATCACGGTTGAATGAATAGTTTTTCTTTAGCTTCCGTTAGTTTTTCAACATTGTTAGCCTTGGAGAGTGACAGATAAATTATTTGTTAAGTTATACTTGTAGTAAAAAATTAGAAGTGTGAGTTCATGTTCTTTGAGCTCTACGATCGAAGAAACTAGAGTTGTCGTTTTTGGGCGATCACCCTGAAGGACGGGTCGACCGATCAATCTCCCATTGTGTCCGAAATTATTATTTCGTCTCTGACAGATTCAGTTGAGTGTACGGTCGAGGGTTTACAAGAACGATCGACCGGGTTGCTTGATTTCAGTTGTTTTGTGTTATTTTTAGTTACCTTTTTTTTTTTTTCTTTTGTTTTGTTGCCCTTTCCCAATATTTTATAATTTTTATTAGGATTTCGTACTCTAAAAATTTTTAGTGTGAGTTGATAAATAACAAACTATAGAGAATCTCTTTTGCTTCCAAATTATCAATATTCTTAGTGAATCAACGATTATTTAATGTCTATTTTCTAGAGGTGGCA
>JXTC01000054.1:634198-777862 GCA_002914845.1 Trema orientale | reverse complement strand
AACATGAAAAATGAGCAATTGATAAAGGTAACAAGAAAAACTGAAGAGTACCAACCACACTAGGAAATGACATAGAACATGAAAAACGATAATCCCGTGAGTTAAAGGACATTAAAGAAATTAAAAAAAAAAATAAGACATCAAAAATTCAAAAGGAGAGTTTTGCCCTTTTGGCTATCCAAGTCAACTAGTGGCTAGCCTTGGAATGAAAATTTGACAAAGCTCAATGTCGAAAAACCTTTTTTTTTTTTTTATATTAAAATTTTTCATCTTTCTATATCCAAAGTTCTTGTTAGAACTTGCAAATATGAATTTTACCCTTATCCTTATCGGGCTTTAAATTTTCGCTGTATTTCAATGTTTTGCATCCAAGAATTAGACCAATATATATATATATGTATCTTTTTTTTTTCCCTCTTTTGTAGCATGAATATGAATACTTTGATTTGTCTCGTGTATAAATATTATGTTGAAGAGTCAAACATTGCGGCTGAAGCCGCAATCAATATTTACGGCTGAAGCCGCAGTCTAAGTTTGTGGCACCTTTCGGTGCCACCCCTCTTCAATTGAAAAAAAAAAAAAGGAAGGGAAGAATGGAGCAGAGGAGGGTAAGGAGTTTGCCTATAAATACCCCTCTCCTCCTCCTCTACTAATACACCATTCTAAAAATATTTTCTCTCCCTTAAGAGAGATTTTAGCCTAAAAAAATTCCTCTTAAGTATTCCACTTGTTTTCTCCTAAATTATTTAGAGAGAGTGTTTTCTCCTAATTCAAGAGAGAGAGGTTCATTTGTTTTCTCCTTGCATTTAGAGAGAAGTAAGTTGAAATTTCCTTTTCATAGTGAATTTCTTCACAGCCTTGTCCGTGGACGTAGCCTAAATTAGGTGAACCACGTTAATTCTTTTGTGTGCCTTATCTTTTTCATTTTACTTAAATTTTCTCAACTCGTATTTTAGCAATGTGTTGTCGCTTCTGCAAAAGCCAATCTCCTAACAGTGGTACCAGAGTCATTGGTTAGAGTACTATTCACGTATACGTACTATTCATTTGTATGGTACTATTCACATATACAGTACTGTTCACATATACGGTAATATTCGCATACAGTGAAATAGTGGTAACTGAACAAATCGCGGTGAACAAAAATAGCGGCGAAATTCGATATTGAGAAGTTCAATGGGAGCAATTTTTCTCTGTGCTAAATGAAGATAAAGGCAATCTTGAGAAAAGATAATTGCCTAGAAGCAATTGGGGAAAGGCTTGCTGAGATTACTGATGATAAAAGGTGGGACGAGATAGATGGCAATGCTGTTGCTAACTTACATTTGGCGCTAGCAGATGGAGTCCTGTCGAGCATTGAGGAGAAGAAATCAGCCAAGAAAATATGGGATACACTGACAAAGTTGTATCAGGCCAAGTCACTTCACAACAAAATCTTCTTGAAGAGAAGGTTTTACACTCTTCGGATGGCGGAATCAACAATGGTGACAGACCACATCAACACCCTCAACACTCTATTTTCGCAGCTCACAGCAATAGAGCATAAAATAGAGGATAATGAACGTGCATAAATCTTACTTCAGAGTCTACCTGATTCGTATGATCAACTCATCATAAATGTGACCAGCAATGCTACAACTCTAGTCTTCAACAATCTTACAGCTGCTGTTCTTGAAGAAGAAAATCGGCGTAAGAACAAGGAAGATAGATTGGCAAGTTCACAGCAAGCAGAGGCTTTAACAATGAGAGGAAGATCAACGGAACGTGGCCCCAGTGGAAGTCAGAGTCATGGTAGATCAAAGTCAAAAAGTAAGAAGAATGTCAAGTGTTATCACTGTGGCAAGAAATGGCACGTCAAAAGGGAGTGTTGGCAACTCAGGAAGAATGGAGATTCCAGAAGGAAGGAGCCCGAGTCATCAAATGCTCAGAAGAACATCGCAAGTACTTCAGATGATGGAGGAATTCTATACAGCGAGGCAGCAACAATTTCTAAGGACAGACGTCAGCTTACTGATGTTTGGTTAGTAGATTCGGGAGCAACACGGCACATAACTTCTCACAGAGAGTGGTTTCACACATATGAACCTGTCTCTGGAGGATCTGTGTTCATGGGTAACGATCATGACTTAGAGATCACTGGGATTGGTATCATTAAGATGAAGATGTATGATAGCACTGTTCGTACTATTCAAGAGGTGCGACATGTGAAGGGCCTGAAGAAGAATCTACTGTCTTTAGGATAATTAGATAACCTTGGTTGCAAAACTCGTGTCGAGAATGGAATTATGAAGATCATGAAGGGCGAGCTTGTAATAATGAAGGCGGAAAAGATCGCAGTGAATCTGTACATGCTTAAAGGAGATACACTGATAGAAGCAGAGGCACCAGTTGCTTCAACAAATTCCAGAAAAGAATCAACGATGATGTGGCATCGTAAGCTAGGCCATATGTCGGAACGAGGCTTGAAGATTCTCTCTAAACGGAGGTTGCTTCCTGGTCTCACAAAGGTATCTTTACCCTTTTGTGAGTATTGTGTCACAAGCAAACAACATAGATTAAAGTTTAGCACATCCAGCTCTAGAAGTAAAAGAATTCTAGACTTGGTTCACTCTGATGTTTGGCAAGCACCGGTGATGTCTTTAGGAGGAGCTAGATACTTTGTATCTTTTATTGATGATCACTCCAGGAGATGTTGGGTGTATCCTATCAAGAGGAAGGCGGATGTGTTTTCAGTCTTTAAAATATTCAAAGCGTGGATAGAGCTTGAATCTGGAGAGAAGATCAAGTGTTTGAGGATGGATAATGGAGGAGAGTATACAAGCGATGAATTTGATAACTTCTGTCAACAAGAAGGTATCAAGAGGTAGTTTACAGTGGCATACACTCCTCAACAAAATGGAGTGGCAGAGCAGATGAACAGAACCTTGTTAGAAAGGACAAGAGCAATGTTGAGAGCTGCAGGTCTACCCAAGACATTCTGGGTAGAAGCAGTCAAAACTGCCTATTACGTGATCAATCGATCTCTATCAACAGCGATTGATCTGAAGACACCGATGGAGATGTAGACTGATAAGCCAGCTGATTATTCTCGCTTACATATGTTTGGAAGTCTTGTGTATGTGATGTACAACGCTCAAGAAATCACAAAACTGGATTCAAAGTCCAGAAGGTGTATATTCTTGGGATATGCTGATGGAGTCAAAGGGTATCGCTTATGGGATCCCATTGCCTATAAGGTTGTCATCAGTAGAGATGCGATATTTGCAGAGAATAAACTGCAAGAGAAGGGAGATGATAGCAGACCAGAAATTACTACAGTTTAGGTAGAAAAGAATACTGAAGATTCAGATTCTTCTGAAGCAGCACCAGAGCACGAAGTAGAAGAACTAGTCGAGGAAGAGAATTATGAAATCCGTCAGTCAACTCGTGAGAGAAGACCACTGGTATGGCACTCAGATTATGTTACTGAGAGCATTACATATTGTCTTCTAACAGAGGATGGAGAGCCAACAACTTTCCATGAGGCTACTAAAAGCCCAGATGTATCCCTGTGGATGACAGTAATGCAATAAGAGATTGAAGCCCTTCACAAGAACAAAACATGGGATCTTGTTTCGCTACCATAAGGAAGGAAGGCCATTAGAAATAAATGGGTCTACAAGATCAAGCGTAATAGCAATGATCAATTGGAGCAGTATCGTGCGAGATTGGTGATAAAGGAATATGATCAGAAAGAAGGTATTGACTTCAACGAGATATTTTTTCACCTGTAGTTCGACTCACAATAGTTAGAGTGGTTCTGGCAATATGTGCTACATTTGACCTACATCTAGAGCAGCTAGATGTGAAAACTGTTTTTTTTTTCAAGGAGAACTTGAAGAAGAAATTTATATGCTTCAACCAGAAAGTTTTGCTGAAATAGGCAAGGAGAACTTGGTTTACAGGTTGAACAAATCTCTATACGGTCTCAAACAGGTACCGAGGTATTGGTATAAGAGATTTGATGCCTTCATCATAAGCCTTGGGTACAACAGACTCAGTTCAGACCACTGCACATACTTCAGAAGGTTTGATGAAGATAGTGATTTCATTATCTTATTGTTGTACGTAGATGATATATTGGTAGCAAGCCCCAACAAAAGTAGAATCTAAGAATTGAGGCACAGTTGGCTAGGGAATTTGATATGAAGGACTTGGGACCAGCAAACAAGATTTTAGGGATGCAAATTCACCGAGACAGAGGTAACATGAAGATTTGGCTTTCTCAGAAGAATTATTTGAAGAAAATATTGCGACGCTTCAATATGTAAGATTGTAAGCCAATTTCTACCCCACTTCCTGTTAACTTCAAGTTATCCTTCGGGATGTGTCCTAGCAATGAAGCAGAGAGGATGGAGATGTCTCGAGTACCATATGCATCAGCGGTGGGAAGCCTAATGTTCGCTATGATATGTACAAGACCAGACATTGCGGAAGCAGTGGGAGCGCTTAGTCGGTATATAGTGAATCCTGGTAGAGAGCATTGGAATGCTATGAAGAGGATTCTGAGGTACATCAAAGGAACCTCAGATGCTGCATTATGTTACAGAGGTTCAGAATTTACTGTCAGAGGATATGTTGATTCAGATTTTGCGGGTGATCTTGATAAACGAAAATCTACTACAGGCTATGTGTTTACTCTTGCAGAAGGAGCTGTAAGCTGGGTTTCGAAACTGCAAACTGTTGTGGCTTTATCTACAACAGAAGCAAAATACATGGCAGCTACACAAACTTACAAAGAGGCTATTTGGATTTAAAAGTTATTAGAGGAGCTCAGGCACAAACAAGAAAAGATTCCCCTGTTTTGTGACAGTCAAAGTGCCTTGCACATTGCAAAGAATCTAGTCCTTTCATTCCAGAACAAAGCACATTGGCGTTCAATATCACTTTGTTCGAAAAGTAGTAGAAGATAGAAGTGTAGACATGAAGAAGATTCACACTAAGGAGAACCTAGCAGATGCTTTAACCAAACCAATCAACACTGATAAGTTCCAATGGTGTAACAAGCGAAGAAAATAGAGATTTATTAAGTGTGAAGACATGATTAAAATCAAGTCTTCAAGTGGGAGAATGTTGAAGAGTCAAACATTGCGGCTGAAGCCGCAATCAATATTTGCGGCTGAAGCCGCAGTCTAAGTTTGCGGCACCTTTTGGTGCCGCCCCTCTTCAATTAAAAAAAAAAAAGAAGGGAAGAATAGAGCGGAGGAGGGTGAGGGGTTTGCCTATAAATACCCATCTCCTCCCCCTCTGCTAATACACCATTCTAAAAATATTTTCTCCCCCTTAAGAAAGAGTTTAGCCTAAAAAAATTCCTCTTAAGTATTCCACTTGTTTTCTCCTAAATTGTTTAGAGAGAGCATTTTCTCCTATTTCAAGAGAGAGAGGTTCATTTGTTCTCTCCTTGTATTTAGAGAGAAGTGAGTTGAAATCTCCTTTTCGTAGTGAATTTCTTCATAGCCTTGTCCGTAGATGTAGCCTAAATTGGGTGAACCACGTTAACTCTTTTGTGTTCCTTATCTTTTTTATTTTACTCAAATTTTCTCAACTCATATTTTAGCCATGTGTTGTCGCTTCTGCAAAAGCCAATCTCGTAACATATTACTCTTCAAAACGAGAAAATATATTGGTTTGCTCCCCTGTTTCGAGAATATTGCATTTCTCCCGTTTTCCTCTATTATCCCCTGTTTTCCTCTGTTTCGTTGTCTCTTCCTTGCTTAAGTTGCACCTTTTTATTGTTATTATGATTGTCATTGTTATAATATAATTGTATTGTCATTGTTATAATATAATTAGGGAAAAAAAACTGACTCCTTTGTTGTTATTATAATTGTTCGTTTCCAAGCTGTGATAAGATTTTAGGTTTCATTGTCGTCATTGTTCGTTTCCAAGCTGGGAAAATGACAGTATAACACAAATAACCAGAAAAACGACAATACATAATAACACCAAGGAATACGAATATTATCAACAATGTACAAAACGACATGATAGAGTTAATCCTCAGACGACAGAAGATTTGAAAAGAACATCTAATCTGAAAAGGGCTATATATAGCAAGAAATACAGGGACAAATTAAGTAAAAACCACTTCCAAATCGAAAAACTACATTAAACTTCAATCATCATCACTTATAACAAAGATTCCAAATGACGAGGGAATAAAAAATAAAAGGAAGAAAAGTAAAGCCATGCTTTGTCAGTTATCAGCGGTAACTTCTCACCATCCTGTACCAGAAACAAAACACAAAAACACAGAACAGAAGCCCTTGCTTTGTCAATCCAGGTAAAGAATGTAAATCAATAAATAATGGGATTAATAACGTAAGTGCTTCTTTGTTTGATAATCATTGCTCTTGATAGTCTTCCACATTAAAAAATTAATACCGTTTAATTATTAGTAGTACATTTTCTCGTAGAAACTCTTGATCATAATAAGACTACGCTCATGATGCTACCTCTCCATGTTTTAGCTTCTTCAATCTCTTTTACATGGACATGATCATCTCCATATATTTTAGCTACCTCTCCAAAATTATTATTAACAAAGAACTTACCTAGTTAGTAGCAACAAGAAATAATATACTTTTTTGCAACATTATAAAACACAAACAGGAGTTATTTCAAGACACATACATAAAAGCACGAACAAACTTACCACAAACACCAAGCGTGCAGTCAACTATCGTCTTCTTCGAATTCCACCATTTTGACGAGTATTTCGCTTTGATCCTTTCACAAAAAAACGCCATTGTTTTCCCCCGACTTTTTCTACCAGCCCATCAATTGCTTTATCCGTAAGCACAATGTATCCGATTGAGATTCCAATCACCAGTCCACTTCCATATCCCATCATTACAACTTTCCAATCAATCCCATTCACACGATCCTCATCATCGCTTTCTTTTCGAGAGGTTGGAGAAGATGGTTGCGGCGCCGTGTCGTCATTGCATGATTTAGAAATAGGAAATCCACACAAGCCCAAATTCCCACTGTATGAATCGTCTTTGAATGTGTTGAATTGCGGGCCGCGAGGAATTAGTCCCTCTAATTTGTTCATGGAAAGGTTTAGAAGTTGGAGTTGAACCAGATTTGCTGCCAGTTGCCATGGAATCCCCCCGACAAGCTCGTTTGAAGAGAGATCTAACCATTCAAGATTGCTCAAATTTCCCAAGGACGGTGGAATATTGCCAGTCAGCATGTTATGCGAAAAGTTGAGCCCTTTGAGTGAATTGAGCTTACCAATCACCTTTGGGATCTCTCCTGTGAAGTTATTTCTCGAGAAGTCAATGACTATAAACATGGTTTGGATTTTCTCCAACTCGAAGTAGAACCCTTTGATTGCCAATTCCACTGAATGTTGATAATTTATACCCGCTCCAAAGAACACGTACATGTATTGCAACTCATTTCTATGAGCATCCATCATGCCCACAAATTTCTCAAAATATTTTGTTGGCAAGGGACCCCTGAATTCATTGTTGGAGAGATCCATGATTCTCAGCTTTTGAAAGGGAAATCTTACCTTGGGATCACTTATTGGACCGTGAAATCTATTAGATCTCAACACAAGAACTTGGAGCTCTGGAAGAGATTCCAACCAATGGGGGAACGAACCATTTATCTTGTTGTTTCCAACGTCAAAAAACTCCAAGTTTTCACAATTGCCCAAATCTTTGGGCAATGACCCTTCTAATTGATTTCCATTAAGATTCAGAACCCTCAGGGAGTTCCCTTTTGCAAAAGTTGGAGGAATGATGCCATGAAACTTATTCATTCGCAAATCTAGCACAGAGAGGAGACTGGTCGAATTTCCAATGCATGGAGGAATCTCCCCACTCAAGCTATTATTTGACAAATCAAGGAATTTTAGCGAACTGAGGCTGCAAATCATAGATGGCATTTCCCCAACCAATTCATTGTTTGAGATTGTAAAGTCAACTGTGCCCGGTGGTGGAATTGGAAGATGACCCTGAAGACGGTTGGAGTGGAGATGAACGTATTTTAGATTCTTCCATGGAATTACGTCCACATGCGTTAAAAAGTTGTATGAAACATTTAGGAAACGCAATGAATCCTTCCCCACATTCCACAGCCAATTGGGAATGCTTCCTTCAATTTGATTGTTGGAAAGGTCCAACTGTTCTAAATTTTCTAAACTTCTTAAGGAATATGGGAACTCATTTAGGCCACACGAAGACAAATCCAATGCGGAAATGGTATTGGGCAAAGTAAAATCAGTACTGTTGATGGAAACTAATGACAAGCTATTATAAGAAAGACCAAGACGTTCTAGATTTTTCAACTTCGAAAACTGGTCTAATGGCACAACACCACTCAAGTTGTTTGACAATAAAACTAAAGATGAAAGATTCACTTGCCGAAAAACCGATCTTGGAAAAGGGCCTTGTAGTTTGTTATAATTTAAAGAAAGTTCAATCAAAGAATTATACTGGAATTCGTGAATTTGACCAGTGAATTGGTTAGATTGTAGATTTAAATATTGCAAAGATGGAAGAGAAAATATCCAGGAAGGTATTGTCCCATTAAGTTTGTTGGAATATAAATACAAGTCTCTCAAATTCAGTGGAAGGGAGCCTTCTAATTGACTTTTTGAAGAGACATGTGGAAATGAACTTTCTGTTGAGTTGCTACAAATTTCGGGAAGCTGGCCGATGAAATTACAGTTTGCAAGATTTAAATAATTTAGTTGTTGCAGATTTGAAAAGAAGGAGCATGGGATTTGAGTACCAAAATTACTGAAAGAAAGGTCTAAGGAAGTGATTTGTGAGAAATTACCAAGTAGTCTAGGAGAAGGTCCTCTGAAATTGCATCCACTGAGAGTCAGCACATCTAGATACTTCAGCTTTCTGGTCAGATAAGGTAAATCTATAAGGAATCCAGACCTAGAAAGATGCAACACTCAAAGTGGGCTACTCCAATTATATTGAGGAAATGAGCCATTGAGATCTGCATTCCCACTTAAATCGAGCTCTTGAAGGTTTGGTAGGTTGAATATATTTTCTGGAAATTCCCCCTTCAATCCATTTTCACTAATAAAATATTCACTAAGATAAAGGGTTGTCAAAGAAGTTGACAAATTCATGAAGGAATTAGGTAAGACAGAGGACATATTGACACCACTGAGAAACAATTCTTGGAGATTTGTCAGGTTTGCTACAATTCTTTTCCAGCTAGATGTCTCTAGTTTCACAACACTAGTATAATAAGACCTCAAGTCAAGTGTAACCAAGTTGGACAAGTAAGACAATTCCAGAGGGACTTGGCCAGTGAAACCGGAGTTAGAAAGGTCAAGGTGAATCATATTTGGGAACCTACCAAACTGGGACGAAATTTCGGAACCATAAAAATAATTACCGGAGAGATCGAGAGATTGGAGATGACCGAGTGAGAAAAGGGTGTTGTTGGAGTCAAGAATGCCTTGAAGCCCACTGCATTCAAGGTCAAGGCGGATGACGCGACCTGCGGCCTCATCACACGTGACTCCACTCCATGTGCAGCAATCCCTGCTCATATCCATATCCCAAGAAATTGTGCTATTAGGATTAGCAGCCGATCCACAAAAAGAGTAGCTATAATTTAGATTGGAAAAAGAGTTCCTGAACTGGAGCAAAGCAGAGCTCTCATGGGGATGGCACAATGGAGGAGGAGGAGGAGATGACAAAGAGTTTGATGGAGATGGAACAATTAGGAAGAAGAGAAGGAGACAACAGAGGCATGAGAACGAACCCATCATTTTCTGGTAAATATATATTCCAAGGCATTAATCTAAGTAGATTAATATAAGACCTGCTACGTACTACTTTGTACTACTTGTCAACCAACGCGTGGTTTGGTTGAGTTGAGAACAGAGGTAAAAGACCAAATACATATTGTCAAGTAATTAATTCCTGAAGAGAAAAATAAAAGAAAACGCGTCAAAAAAATTTTCAAAGCGAGACTTTAAAAAAACATTAATGCAAAGTGTTTTAAGACTTCAAAGACTTTTAATATAGCTGGAAAAGTTCCTTCTTCTTCGTCCTGCTATCTTCTTTACTAGACAATATGTGTGGTATACAAGTAATGAAACTGGCTCCTTTGAGACTTTTCCAAGGGGGAAAAGTCTGTCTTCTTAATTAGGTGGGCCATGATTTACCCAAAAGGAGTCCATGAAAATATTGGCTTAATTAATTGGTTGGTCCTACAGTTGACTAGACCATAATATTCATTATATTTATCACTAAGTTCCGTTTTCCGCAGATGTGTGTTATCTATGGAGTACGGAATGAAGATTAGTAATGTCAAAAGGAAGAAAACAAGAAACAGAGGATGCTTGCTTAACTAATAGTTGTCAATTAATTATATTGTTGTGTACAAAATAAGATATAGATACACATATATATGGTGTTCTAATAGAAAAAATAATAACTTCGCCAGCTACAAACGAATACTATAAAAATATAAATGGATTCAATACGTTTTCCGTAAATAGAATTTTTAATTTTTATAGCTCAATTTTATTTTTATATACTCTTATTATTATATCTGTTGAGCATTTAGAATAGACACTACAATTATGTATTAGTTGGTCATAGATCTTGTCAAAAAGCGAAGGAATCTTCCCAATAAGCTTATAATTAGAAGAGAGGTCCAACCATTCAATAAATATTATTCAAATTTCCCAATGTTAATGGTACAATAATACCTCTTAGCATATTATCATGAGAAAATTAGGATTTAAGCATTCCATAATGCTTATTAGAAGAGCGGTCTAACCACTCAATTAAAAAAAAAAAATCCTCTTTAGGAGGCACTGAGAAGCGTTATATCGTTTAATTTCTCTAGTTTAAATGCAAGAACATACTGAAAAAATTAACGAATATATCATTTTTTTGAGTTAGATGTATACTTGTTTCTTTTTGAGTTAATTGGCACTTTCATGTTTTTGTCATGTGACTATCTCTAGTGTAAATGCAAGTAAACTGACAGAGAAAGTGATGGAATAAAATGAGAAGAGAAAAAATGATGAGAGAGAATGGAATAAAATGAGAAAAAGAAAATGATGAGAGAGAATGAAGAGAGAGAAAGTGATGAGAGAGAATGAGAATTGAGAGAATGACGAGAGAGAAAGTAATGAGAGAGTATGAGGAGAGAGAAAGTTATGAGAAAGAAAGTGGTTAGAGAAAGTGATGAGAGAAAATTATGAAAAAGAAAGTTACAAGAAAATATGTATATAAAAGTTATATGAAAGAATTTTTTTTTTTAGAAAAAGAAAAAATTAAGAAAACACTTTGAAAACAACATTTTGTTATTATCTGAATTTTTTGTTTTCTTTAACTCTGTTTTTAAAAATTGTTCTCAGAGAACAATACCAAACACCTTTAGTTGTTTTCAGAAAACAATTTTCTGTTTTTAAAAACAAAAAACTGTTTTTTAGTTATGATGCCAAACAACCCTAACTTTCTACCAATGTATGGTATAGAAGTAACGAAGCTGATATTTACGAAGGCTTTTCTAATGGGTTATACTAATGGAGTGATATTAGATGAATTTCCAAGTCCATGATTGTAACAACAAATCAACATCCACTTCAGCGGTCCCATACTGTTTACTTGACCAAATTTATTATACATTTAATAATACTAAGAATGAGAACAACTTCAGCAAATTAAGGGCCTGTTTGGCATTGTTTTTTGTTTTCTGTTTTCAGAGTTGTGTTTTCAGAAATGAGAACAAAAACTGTTTTATAATGTTTTCAGAAAACAATAAGTGTTTGGCAAATGTTTTCTAACAACATTTTTTTATGAAAAAAAATTATATGAATATAAAAAATCATATTTATATTATAAAAAAATATTTAGAGAGAAAAAGTCAAGAGAGAGTGATCATAGATAAATTCAAGTAAAAGAATTAGGAGAGAGAAAGTCACAAGAGAAAAGGTAATGAAAGATAATAATGAGAGAGAAAGTGATAAGAGAGAATATGGAAATAAAAAGTGTTGAGAAAAATATAAAAAAAAAAAAAACTAATGAAAACACACAAGAGAGAGAAAATGATAAGAATGCATGGGGATAAAAAATAAAGATAAAAAAGTCATAAAAAATAAAGTAGCAATAAAGAATGATGAGAGATAAGGTGATTAAAATAGAAAATGATGAGAGAGAAAATGATGGAATGAAATAAGGAGAGAGAAAATGATGAGAGAGAATGAGGAGAGAGAGTAATGAAAGAGAATGAGGGGAGAGAAAATGATGAGAGAGAATGAGAATTGAGAGAATAAAGAGAGAGAGAGAAAATGATGAGAGAGAGTGAGGAGAGAGAAAGTTATGAGAGAGAAAGTGGTTAGAGAAAATTATGAGAGAGAAAGTTATAAGAAAATGTGTATATGAAAGTTATATGAAAAAAAAAATTTTCTTTTTTAGGGAAAAAAAAGTTAAGAAAACACATTGAAAACAACATTTTGTTGTTCTCTGAATTTTCTGTTTTCTTTAACTCTGTTTTTAAAAACTGTTCTCAGATAACAATGCCAAACACCCTTACTTATTCTCAGAAAACAGTTTTCTGTTTTTTAAAACAAAAAACTGTTTTTTAGTTATGATGCCAAACAGCCCCTAAGTCTTTGGTCTTTGTATGCTTTCTATGATATATACGTTTGGTCTTTGTTTAGTACTTTCCTAAATTAATAAATCACTAGTCGAGTTTGTCCAAATACAAATGAATTTGGAATTTGTACATTTCTTTTGTGAAGGAAAAAGGGATGCCATTGAAGGCCATGTTATGACATCTGGTCACACAATAATACATTCGCCACAAAATGAACAAGATAATTTTTGAAAAACCAGTACAATTTGAAAGACAAACACAAAAAGTAAAACGACATGAAATAAAGAAAACGACAAGTAATTAGTAAACGACAAATAATAAATACAACGGTTAGACCAACAACAACAGAAAACGACATAAAACATGAAAAACGACAATCATATGTTTCCCTCTGTTTATCCTCTGCTTTTCCCTGTTTCCCTCTGTTTCATTGTTTCTACCCTGTCTTTTTCTCCTCTGATCTACCCGTCTCAGTTGTATCTCCTCTATGTTACTCATTGTTTCTCCCTATTTTAGTTTTATATAACAGAAAATTGATAAATGCTATTACATTAGAATAGCATTTTCTATGGTCCTTTGATGCAGTTGCAACATCCATAATTCCAATGATATACTTCGTTCATGTCATATTTGAGCGAGACCTAGACATCTAACATCATAAGATGACCGATTATTTAGCTGATGGGTGAAGCAACACGAATATTTATACAGCAATATATCATAAATGAGGGCCAATCTCTTGTTCAACTCTGCATGATAATAAGGGAAGCTGAAAATTTTTTATTAGTTCTAAGTAGAAAAAGAGATATTTCTCAAACTTCACTTCGCTGATGATACATAAAAAGGAAACACAGAGAGAAATTAAGGCCTAACACATAACACTACAGCCAAAATATAAGAACAATATTACAACACGAAACCGACAATTGAATGTCAACGAAGCTGAAATACTACAGTAACAAAGATACGTAGACCTTAACTGACACGAGTTCACGAATATGCCATCAATGGTTCTCTGCTACAACCATTTGAAAAGCCAACTAGCCTTTCCATTTGAGAAAAATTTAAGATATCCCATCGAGATCCCAAATACAAGACCACATCCATATCCCATTAGCACAACTTTCAAGGTCATTCCATTTGTTATCTCTTCTTGCTCCAAGGTTGGTGGTGGAGAGTTTTGCAGATCAGTCTCCTCATCGCATGTTCTTGACAGTGGAAAACCGCATAAATCAAGATTTTCAAGGAATGAGCCGTTACTGAAGGTATTGAATTGCTTACCACGAGGTATAGGGCCCACAAGTTGATTTTGAGAAACATTTAAGAATGAAAGCCATGTTAGATCGGTGAGCTGCGAAGGGATATGCCCACCAAGCTCATTAGAAGAGAGGTCTAACCATTCAAGGTTTGTCAAATTTCCCAATGATGATGGTATAGGACCTCTTAGCATATTATGAGAAAAGTTGAGGCCTTTGAGTGATTTAAGCTTCCCAATCAACTCCGGAATCTCTCCTGTGAAATTATTGCTTGAGAAATCAAGGGTTATGAGGATAGTTTGGATTTTGACCAGCTCCATATCCAAGCCTTTCATAGTCACCATTACAGAGTCCTGATAATAAGAATCTCCCATGTATGTCATGTTGACCTTCTCTGCATTCATCATAGCTTTGAAATTCTCCACATATTTTGTTGGAAGAATACCGCTGAATTCATTGTTGGACAAATCCATGATCCTTAACTCACGAAAGGGATTTCTGGTCTTAGAATTAACTATGGAACCATAGAACCTGTTAGATCTCAGGACAAGAACCCGTAACTTTGGTAGAGTCTCTAGCCATTCAGGGAATGTGTCGTTTAACATGTTGTTTCCAAGATTTAGAACTTCCAGATTTCTGCAATACAGCAATGATCTTGGCAGTGGTCCTTCTAGATGGTTCCAATTTAGATCAAGATTTCTCAAACTATTTCCCTTTGCAAATGTGGTGGGGATAGTACCATGTAATTTGTTCCCATGCAAATCCAAGACTGATAGCCTTTTACTAAAATTGCCCATGCATTGAGGAATGATACCACTCAAATTATTATGAGATAAATCAAGCACTTGAAGAGATGACATGTTGCAAAAGGAAGTTGGGATCTCTCCCACAAATTGATTTTTTGACACAGAGAAGAACCGTAAAATAGGTGATGCAATTGGAAGAGGCCCTGAGAACAAGTTGGAACGAAGGTCAAGATATTTTAAGTTATTCCAAGGAAGTGGCTCTATATATGTCAAAAAGTTGTGAGAGAAATTCAAATAATAGAGTGAATTATTTCCCACTTCCCACAACCATTTAGGAACACTTCCTTGTATCTGATTATAGGAAAGGTCTAAACTAGATAACCATTTTGAAGATCTTAAAAGGTGTGGGAACTCACTTACATTGCAAGAAGACAAACCCAAATACGAAAGACTAGGAAAACTACGGTTTTTGGAATTTTCAAAACTCACTGAAAGATTATTATTAGAAAGGTCAAGACTATTTAGCTCTTTTGAATTCAAAAGCTTTTCTAACACCAGAGTACCTGTGAAATTATTTGATGAAAGATCCAAATCATGGAGGTTCAAACTCTGAAATACTGATATTGGAATGAGGCCACTGAAATAATTATGTGAAAGGTCCAAGGAAACGAGTTGCGTGAGATTACCAAGAAGAGAAGGAAATGGCCCAACTAAGTTGGAGTAATATAAAGTCAAATGAGTCAAAGACCGTGGGACGTTTTTCAGTAAAAGTGGTAAGTCGATGGAGAATCTATTATCAGATAGAAACAATGTCCCAAGTGGACTGCTCCAATTAGAATCAGGAAAAGATCCGTTTGGAGCTTCATTATCGATTAATACAAGTTCCTGGAGTTTCGGTAGTTGGAATATGTTCTCTAGAAGCTTCCCATGCAACTTACAATTGCTGAGACCAAGAGAGGTTAAAGAAGAGAAGTTCTTCAAAGAGAGTCCTAGTGGGAGAAAGAACATGTCAACATCGGTCAGGAGAAGATCTCTCAAGTGGGTTAAGTTTCGAGAAAGTGCTTTCATGGTAGCTGCCTCTATCTTGATTTTATTGCCCCCATATAATAAAGATCCACCGAATCTAAGGGAAACTAATTTGGAGAGATGGGAGATTTCTATAGGGACATGGCCGCTGAAGTTGGAGTAAGACAAGTTAAGGTTGGTCATATTCTTAAATTGGCCAAACTCTGATAAAATAGGGGAGCATCTGAAATCATTAAAAGAAATATCAAGTATCTGGAGATGGCGGAGTAAGAAGAGACCGCTGTTGGAGCTAACAGTTCCCTGAAGGCAGCCAAAACTGAGGTCAAGGCCGATCACGTGGCCTGTGACTGTGTCACACGTGATTCCACTCCATGTGCAGCAATTACTTGTCTTATTCCAGGCGGTTGTCATCACATATGGAGATAAAGTTCCATCTTTTATCATAGAACATGGGAACTCAGAGGTATCAGGATGTCTGCTAAAGGAGCTCTTCAGTTGGAGCAGAGCGGAGATTTCGTCAGGATGGCACTGCGGGCTGCTACGGTGAGAAGACGATGATGAAAAGCAAACTTGAGAATGGATAAGCAAGAAGAAGATATATAGCAGAGATGATAATGAACTCCTCATCACTAATCTCTTCCTTTTGTTTCCTAATATATATATATATATATATATATATATATATATTGCCGATGAGAGTGTATTCTGCAGATAAACAATTAATTATAAGATCACAGGTCAGTAGAAACAGAATTTCAGAATGCCGGTATTTTTTACTTTTGGCAGATGACCAATTATATATCATTATGTTCTTTTAAGGAATAAACTTGGACGCTTTTCTCTCAATACATATATTGGAACTAGTACAATAATAAAGATTTTCTTTTCCCTATCAATAATGCAATTTAATTTAATTAACTGTTAGGTTTCAATCTAACAATTGCAAAAATAAATTCTAGTATTTAATTTGCACTAGAATGCATAATTAATTGTAACTGTTATATTGAAATCTAAATATCAAAATTGATTTCCTGATCAAGAGAAAGATAAAAAAACTTGGTTATATTCGTTCTTTGCATATATATATATATGTATAGATATATCAAGAAAATTATTTCTCAAAATAAATAAGAAGAATTTTCAAAAATAAAGAAAACAAAAACTAATAGAACTATATGTAGGTCTATCATAGAGCAATACATGTATGCGTAGAGTTCCAGACTTCATGTATAAGAACTCAAGAAATTTCATAGAGCTTACTTTGATTTTGATCTTATTTGAAAGAGACACCTTGGTATACCAGCTCAAGTGCTCAGTAGAGTAGAGTATGGAAACATATCCATCATTTTGTCGTAAATATTTAGAGCATCAATCAAGTATATAGGCAGGTTATCTGTAGTCAAGAGACTGTTGAGTAGTGTACGTGCTAATCGTGCGCGCATATTTATAGGCAACCATATTATATAATTTGTGGTAGAGAGCAAGATAAGTAATCACAATTACTAGGCAGATTCATTTTTGTGGAGAAAAAAACATCGAAGAAAACGAGTCAAAGTACACTTTATTGCCTATCCCTAGTTAAGAGGAATTCAATTATTTATGAGCGTAACTTCTGATAAGGTCCAAAAGGATAGGCAGCCACCTTTGTGGATGTTTTGTCCATTTACATTTAGGGATAATATCATTTTTATACTCTGTATTTTGACATTTTGTTCAATTTATATCTTCTGTTTTGATTATTATCAACATTGACCCTTAAATTTGAAATTTGTTACAAATTTATACCCTGACACTAATTTTGAGCAGTTAATTTACCAAGTTGCTGTTTAAAAAATTGAAAATAAACTATATAAAAACTGATCTGAGAATGAGTTTATTAAATTATCTTAGTAAATTAACTGCTCTAAATTGGTGTCAGGGTATAAATTTGTAACAGATTTTAAATCTAAGGGTTAATGTTGATAATAACATAAACAGAAGGTATAAATTGAACAAAGTGTCAAAATACAGGGTATAAAAATGATAATAACCCTTACATTTATGGACTTTTGTCCATCAATAACACGTTTTTGAATACAGAAAGAAGAGTGAGAGTTTTACTATAAATACTCCTCTCCCCAACTGCATCAATACATCCCAGAATCAGAAGCATTTTAAGTGTTTCCTCTGATTAAATCATTTTCATTTTTCTTTGTTTTTATTTTTAAAGAGATTATAGTTTCTTTGTGTAAGAGAAGATTTCAAAGAGTATTAGCAAAATGTGTGAGTGAGAAATACTTATGAGAGAGTGTTTGAGTGTATTTGGGATCAAGATTGTGAGTAAGTGTTTGTAAACAATTATAATAAGAAAATTACGTCTATGAAATCATATTTCAAGATATACATAATCAAAAATTATTTACAACAGAATTTGAAAAATAGACAAAGGACCAGTTTGGTTTAGCTTTTTAATAAGCTAAAAGTACTTTTCGAACAATTCGTTGGCTAAAAGGTGTTTGGTAAAAACTTGAAAATCAAATTATTCAATAATTTTTGACAAAACTACAACCAAAAGCCAAAACTGACCTAAGATGGCTTTGGCTTTTAGATTATGCAAGATCTTTTAATGAATAAATTATAATGGCTAAAATACCCTCATTTAAAAGTAAAAATGCCACATATTTAATCGAATTTATTTTCATATCAATTTTTTAAAAAAAAGTATTAATATATTTAAATCATAATTGACTAAAATACTCTTCATATTAATTATTTTGAAGTAACTAAATTGATTCTTTGTTGAAATTTTAAATTTGGATGAAAATAAAGTAAATTAAAATAAAATAAAATAAATTTAATTGAGTAACTAATTTAATTGAGTTTATTTTTATATCAATTTTTTTTATAGAAAAAGTATTAATATCTTTAATATGTATAAATATGCATAATTGTAAAAAATATTAATAAGCTCTTTCTATAAATATGCATAATTATATGATGATGTTTATTTTGGTCATTTTATATTTGTATAACAGTTCAGTCATACAGTTTACCAAACATTTTAAACAACTTTTTCAAGTCACAGTATTTTAAAATTACAGTTTACCAAAGACTCTATTACTTTACGTTACAGCGGATTTTTCCTTCAACACAGTTAAAAATATTTTCTTTAAAGTCTACAATTCCATAAAACTGGCCTAAAATTTAAAATTTTTGGTATTATGTTGTAACTTTGATACCGTGATGTTGCAACATGAAGATCTTCCCAATAAGACTTTTCATAAAGGAACGAAAAAAGGGAATAAAACAGAGTAAGAAAAGCATAAATATATTTTTTATAAATTTGTCTTCAAGTACGTTGAGTGTGGTGTGGGTGGGCCTTCCCTCTACCTGACAACTGCTCCAAGACGTTTTGAAAAAAAGAAGAAGCAAGAGGCATCAAAATTCCAACTAAAAATTGTACCAACTTGTAAAATTCACCCCAGACCCAACACTTCGAAATATATAAATAATATAATATTCACAGACATTATTGACTAATGACTTCTAATGATGTTAGTATTAAATTCCCCGTATTGATATGTAAATCAGTCAAGCACGCAGAACCAGTGAGAACCCTTCAAAAAAAAAAAAAAAAAAAAAAAACCCCAGTGAGAACGTAAGTGTGTCATATGGAACAATACTTTAGAATATAAATACAATAAAATATTCTTGCAGAACTAAAATAATCAAAATAGCATGGGAAGAGCAAAGTCTTCATATTTGTCTTTATTATGACTTTTTGTAAAAAAAAAAAAAAGAAGAAAATCTGAACTTTTAAGTTATTTTATCTATTTATCAATAGGACTAAATTGCTACTCCATTTTCCTTTTCACTTTTTTTTTTGGTGTCTTTTTTACTTGCTTCCATTGGTGGTTTGACGGTTGGGTCGTCATTATATTATTTAATACTTAAAGAGACTTTAGATAAAAAGCAGGAAATGGGCACTAAAGTCGCATGCCTAAAACCTTTCGGAACTGAGATAATCGTATTTATGATCTTTAAGACACACATATAAAAGCACTCGGAGACTAATTTTTTTAACAAATTCCGCCATTGGTGCGAGTACTTCGCTTTGATTTTACTAGTTTTTGCCTTTGTTCTCTTCTAAACTATTTTTTTTTTCACATATAATTATTCTTAGGTAATAGCGTTTTATATTTGGGGAAACTCTAACTATATTTGTATTATGTGGTTGTAGTTTTAACTTGTTTGTTTTTTAGAGGAGTGGCCATAGAACAAGCATAGTCACGACAAGCTGTTATAAAATAGCAAACGATAATGGGTAATTGAATGAAAATAAGAACACACAGATTTATCGTGAGAAATCCTAGACGGAAAAAATCACGTGGAGAAGAAATATCAATATGTCGAAAATACAGTACAAAATGTGAGTCTTCACACGGAAAAGCCAAAATATATAAAACCCCATAATCCTAAAAATATACGTGTAACAGGTCTATACCGCCCCTGCATCCCTAGCGGGGTCAGTGGTGGGCACCAGGATCAGGCTGCTACCATCATAGATCCTAAGAAAAATCATCATATATATATATATATATATATTATTACAAGCTTTTCGGGTTAGGCCAAACAAAATTCGGGTAACCGAAATCTAACAAAGGATGTCATTTCCTGATCAAAAAATCAAAGGCATAAAAGTAAAGTTATTTCTATGCAGTGACATGCTATGAGAGCTTGCATATATTTATAGTCGGTCCTTATATATATAATTTCCACGTTGTCTCCCCTAAATTAAATAGTATTATCTTGTTTTTTCTTTTCCTTTTTATTTTTCTTTTCTCCTTCAGTCACGCTTAATTAATTTTAAGTCGGGACGTCATCTATTTATATGATGTGCATATTATGATATTAGTGGCAGTACATTTTCAACGTGATCTTCAATTGGACATCTTATTTCTATTCTTCGCACTATCTTTTTATGCGTTAGCTTTCTACCAATGCGTGGTGTACAAAAAATGAAGTAGACCTCCACGAAAGTTTGTCTTGGGGATTATTCTCCAAAGGAGCCATATGTATGCTGCATTTTCAGGAGCTAAATATATGCTGCATTTTCTTAGTCTATGATAATTACAAGAAAAAGATAAGAACGTTTTGAAACACTCGAAAAATTGAAACATGATTTATTTCAAAAACAGAAAATAGAACTTCTAACTAATTAACTGATCACAGCGTATTATTATCAAGTACCAGCCATATCTAGCTATAGTTTCTTGTTCCAAGTCTTAACAAATATAAGTATCAGTCTTGTCTAGGAAAAAGAATGTATACTTCCTTTGGGAAAGAGAAACCTATAAAATAGGGACAATGAGTAAAATGAAGCATATGGGACTGAAACAGGGGAAAACAGGGGAGGGGAAAGCAGGGGAGAGATGAGCAAAAAGCTGAACAAAACAGAGGAACAAAACAGAGGAACAAAACAAGAGAAAAAATAGGGAAAAATAGGAAGAAACTGAGAAGATAGAGGATAGAATCTGCTTGATTTAATTTCAGCAAGAAATTGACTTATATCCCTATTATTTTAGTTTTCTCTTTCTCGAATGAAGTACAATTTTTTATTTTTCCTTTTTTTTGGACCAGACCAAATTATGTTTGTGATAGATTTGGTAAAAGAAACTAGCTTGACATAGTTGTGTTATGCTTTGATTCACGTATCTGTTAGTATTATTTGGTTATAGTTCTAAGTAGTTATGCTTTGATCTATAAATATTTTACTATTATTTGGTTATAGTTTTAATTAGTTTGTCTCTTTAAAGGAGTGGCTATTGTCCCTACTTTTCTACTAACGCGAGGTAAAGAACAAGAATTAGTTACAATAGGTTGATTTATCTTTCTTATGAGAAATTAATTGTATGAATGAATAAAGCAAAAAAAAGGTGTCGAATTCTTTCAAGTGAAACAAAATTTTTATTGTCTGTCGTGTTTAAGACTTGAAGACTTCAATTATGAATCACCTTTACTTATTTCTTGGGTTGGAAAAGTTTCCGTTATGTGCTAGCTTTTCATGAATTCCCTTTATAACAATTCGTTATTCTATCCCAGTGGAGCTAACACTAGCTCGTATTTCAATAGTTGATAAATTTCGCGGTCCATGATTTAACCAAAAGGAACCCATTAATAGAATCAAGAATAAAGGCCTCAAAAAAAAAAAAAAAAAAAAAGGGGCATGGAACTCAAAAGAGTGAAGAAAACGTTAAAAACGACAATAAGAAGTTGAAACGACATGAAACTTGGAAAGAACAACAACAACAAAAACGACATAAGCTTGGACAACAACAATGGAACTGCCAATAATGTGAAGGGAGTAGATGCACAAAATACTTTGAATATGAATGTAAGACGCAAACGATCGATAACCCGAAGAAAAGACAAATTAAAAGCATGAAATAAAACTATTAAACGACAAAGAACACTAAAGCCAAAAGCAAACTTGAAAAACGACAAAACAAAAAAAAAATATTAAAAACCGCAAAACTTGAAAACGATAAATAACATTAAAAACGTCAACATATATCAAAAATGAAGCAGACTTGGAAAACGACAAAAGGATCAATCCTAAAAAAACAAGGTGACGTTTTCCACCAACTGTTTCAATATAAGTAACCATGATCGGTAAGTAGTTTGATCATTGGGAAAACAAAAATATGTTTTATTTCAAAACAGAAACATAAAGAAACATAAAATTTATAATAGATGGAGTGAATCCAGGGAGAGGAAAACAGGAGAAAAACACAAGAAAACTAAGGCTACGAAGATAGATTCTGCTTGCTTTGGAACCATGTAAGACTTAAGCGACTATTATTCTAGCCTAAAAATGGAAAGGACTTGAACATAAGTTATCAATAATCAAGATCAAGAGGAGCTAAAATAAAGCAAACAATAAAATAAAGCAAACAATCTGCGCAAAGCAAGAGACATATAACATAAGTTATTATATTTTTTCTTGAAGTAAAGCTGCTAGCTACGATGAAGCCATGTCATGATGTGTTTCTTTCTGAACAAAGCTGTAGCTACCTCTCCTTTTTTCAGCTTCTATGGATTTTTCGGATGCACATAAATACATAACACCTATTTTGCAGTTTATTCAAGGAGTACTAGAACAGCAAAAGGTATATAATTCTCACTGTGGCGCCATTGTTGCCACTGGAAGTTTGACCCCAAGAGAGAGATCCAGATATCTAGAAAGGAAACTACTACAGCAGCTACTAATGTGAGATATACAAGCAAGAAATCGAAACTAATTATATTAATATTAGTTTGTACTTATTTCCTCTTTTTCAAACATAAACATGACTTTAATATTACCAGTTAGGAATTAGATTATTTGTTAGTATATAAGATGATGAAAGAATAAAATGGCTATTAAGTATATCGATAAAGTACTCAATACCAAATTACAAATATTAGCTAAAATCATTATTGAACAAAACTTTATGACCAACAAGAAAAAAACATGCATCCGAAACTTTAGAAAACACAAACAACATGTATTACAAGACAAATACATAAAGGCACAGCAACTTCACTTTCCACAAAACACCTTGCCAACTAATTTCTTCTCCGAATTCCACCATTTGCATGAATATTTTTCTTTGATCTTTTCACCGATCGACGTCGTTGTGCTGATCCTCTGACACTTTCTACAAGCCAATCAATGGTTTTATCTGTAAGCACCATATATCCAACTGAGATTCCAATCACAAACCCACTTCCATATCCCATCACTACAACTTTCCAGTCGAATCCAATCGCATGCTCGTCATCTTCACCTTCTTGTTGAGTAGGCCATGTTGGCACGTTTGCTGCATCCTCGCTACATAATTTAGAGAGTGGAAATCCACACAGTGCTAGATTCCCACCGTATGAATCATCTTTGAATGTGTTGAATTGTGGGCCGCGAGGTATTGGTCCCTCCAATTTGTTATTGGAAAGGTTTAGGAATCCCAGTTGATTCAAATCTGTAGCCAATTGCCATGGAATCTTTCCGAAAAGCTCATTTGAGGAGAGGTCTAACCATTCCAAATTGCTCAGATTTCCCAAGGATGATGGAATTGTACCAGTTAGCTTGTTGTGAGACAAACTAAGCCCTTTAAGTGAATTGAGCTTCCCAATCGATTTCGGAATCTCTCCACTGAAGTAATTTCTTGAGAAGTCAATTGCTATGAACATGGTCTGAATTTTCTCCAGCTCAATATTGGATCCTTTTATTGTCATTGCCAAAGAATATTGATAATAGGAAGATAATGTAGCATTCGTGACAATGTATTCTTCCATATATTCCAAGTAATCTGAATGTGCATCCATCATGCCAACCAAAGTCCCGAAAAAATTTGTGGGTAAAGGACCTGTGAAGTCATTGCTGGAGAGGTCAATGATTCTCAATTGTTGAAACGAAAAGCGTGTCTTTGGATTACCTATTGGACCAGAAAATCTGTTAGATCTCAAGATAAGAACTTGAAGTTCTGGGAGAGATTCCAACCACTGGGGAAAAGATCCATTTATCTTGTTGTTTCCAACATCTACAAATTCCAATATTTTACAGTTGAGTAAAGAGTGAGGCAATGACCCTTCAAATTGATTCCCATGAAGGTTCAGATACTTCAAGGAATTTCCCTTTGTAAATGTCAGAGGGATCGTGCCAAAAAATTGATTCATTCCCAAATTTAACAGCTCTAATCCGTCACTTGCATTTCCAATGCATGAAGGAAGGTTTCCACTCAAACTATTACTCGACAAATCGAGGAACTGAATCGAATGAAGGCTACAAATTGAAGAAGGTAACCCTCCAACCAATTTATTGTTTGAGATTAAAAATTCGACTGTTGAAGGAGGTGGAAGTGGAAGATGACCCTGAAGTTTGTTTGAGCTCATGTCAATGACATTTAGGTTCTTCCATGGAAGTTGGCCCATCCGTGTTATAGAGTTATGGGATGTATTTAGATAATTCAATGAATCTCTCCCCACGTTCCATAACCATTGGGGAACAGTCCCCCCAATTTGGTTATTGGAAATGTCCAGCTCTACTAAATTTTTGAAGAATCTTAAAGAGTGCGGGAACTCACTGATGTTGCAAGAGGACAAATGGAAATACCGAAGGTTAGCGGGGCTAGTACTGTCAATGATGAAGTTGAGATCAGAACTAAGGGATAAATTGTTAGAAGAGAGGTCAAGAAAAACAAGCTGATTTAACTTGGAATCCTGGTCTACTCTTTCAACACCACTCAAGTTATTTGATGGAAGACGTAATGAAGAAAGATTCACTTGCTGAAAAATTGATCTTGGAATGACACCATGTAGCTTGTTATAACCTAAATTAAGAGATTTCAAAGAGGTATATTGGAATTCTTTAATTTGACCTGTTAAATCGTTGCTGCTTAAATCTAAAAGCTTCAGAGATGGCATGGAGTATAACCAAGAAGGTATGGTCCCATTGAGTAAGTTATCAGATAAGCGGAAGAATTTTAAATTCAAAGGAACGGGGCCCACTAGTTCATACCTCGAAGACTCACACAGAAAAGAAACTTTTGTAGAGTTGATACAAGCTTCAGGAAGTTGACCGATGAAGTTATTGCCTGAAAGGCCTAAATAATATAGTTGTTTCAAATTTAGAAAGGACCATGGGATTTGACCACCGAAATTATTGTAAGAAAGGTCTAAGTAAGTGATTTGTGTGAGGTTACCAAGCAGTGTGGGATAAGATCCTAGAAAATTGCAGCCACGGAGAGACAAACCAATCAAATCCTTCAAATTTCTGGTAAGATAAGGCAAATCTATTAAGAATCCCGTCCAACTAAGATTGAGATTTCTAAGTGGGCTGCTCCAATTATTTTGAGGAAATGAACCGTTGAGATTCCAGTTGTAACTTAAATCGAGCCCTCGAAGGTTTGGTAGGTGGAAAATGATTTCTGGAAATTCCCCTTTCAATTCACTGTAACTAAGATCAAGAGACATCAAAGAAGTTGACAGATTCGTAAAGGAACTAGGTAAGGTATAAGACATATTCACATCACTCAGAAACAGTTGTCTAAGACTAGTTAGATTTGCAACAATTCTTTTCATGCTCGATGTCTCTATCTTCAATTCATAATTCCGACTGAGATCAAGTGTAACTAAGTTGGACATGTGAGACAGTTCTAAAGGGACTTGACCAATGAAACCAGAATCTGAAAGATCAAGGAAAGTCATACTAGCAAACCTGCCAAATTGAGATGAAATTTGGGAAGCATAAAAATCATTAAAGGAGAGATCAAGGGAGTGAAGATGACGGAGGGAGAAAAGGGTGTTGTTGGAGTGAAGAATGCCTTGAAGCCCACCGCATTTAAGGTCAAGTCTGATGACGTGACCTGTGACCTCATCACATGTGACACCACTCCATGTGCAGCAATCTCTGTTCATATCCCAAGCCGTTGTCCTCCAAGGATTGGCAACTCCAAGTATTTCAGCGCAACCAGAAAAGTAAGAACTATAATTTGAAATGGAAAAAGAGTTGTTGAAGTGGATCAAAGCAGAGCTTTCATGGGGATGGCACAGTGGAGGAGATGGAGGAGAGAAGGGAGACGGCAGAGTTGATGAAGATTTGATTAAGGGTGAAGGAATAAGGAAGAAGAGAAGGAGACACAGCCAAGAAACCAAAGCCATCATTTCTCGCGAAATTAAAGGCGTAAAAGTTAAGTTCATATTATATATATATATATGTCTATCTATCTGCTGTATGACATGCAATTGAGCGCATATATATATATATAATATATATAGATATATAGTCTGCCAAGTTATATGTCTAGCGCAATACTTTCTTTTACTTATCTTACCCACCTACATGTGGTAAAGAATAGAGATCAAAGTATAAACCACAAGACTTTGATCTGTCAATTACTAACTACCATATCACACAAAATTTCAAGATCAATACAAACATAGTTGTCTAATGTAAGAGTACAAAATTAACTACAGACAGTATTAATTTAAGTACAATAACTTTTTTTTAAATAGAAATTTAAGCACAATAACTCAAACACAAACATGCCTTTCTTCACAAGTGAAAAAAAGAAAATTCTCTCTTTATTCCATTCAAAAGTTCAAAATTAATTAAGCACTTTCTTTACGACAAAAGGTATTGGCCCCGTTTGTTTCGACCATTCCAATGGGTGTATTTGAATGGAAATTGTGGAATGAGTTATAATTGGAATGGAAGCCATTTGAATGGAAAAAATAGTGGAATGAGTTATAATTAGAATGTGAGTATTGGAATGGACCATTCAAATACACCTCTCCCCCTCCGTTCTCATCCAAGACACAAAAATCTATTCAAATAGTTGATGTGACTGATGAACCATTTGAATGGAAAAACTGAATTGTTGAAATAAACACTCATTCCAAAAGACCATTTGAATGGAAAATTTAGAGTTGTTGAAACAAACACCCATTCAAATGGATTTTCCATTCCAATGGAATGGAATGGGCGAACCAAACGGCACCATTATTATTGAAATGATCAACAGATGTGTTGCATATATGCTCCAAATTAAAGATCAATTTTTAAAGTTACAGATATCTAGAAATCGTTAATATCAGAACGCAACAGCAAATTAAAAAGGCCAAGAAATATATGTAACAGCAAAGCAACTTACTATGAACAATGAAACTAATTAATTACCGATCATTTACTGACTACCATATCACACAAAATTTCCATACCAATGCAAATATAGTTGTCTAATTTTAGAGTACAAAACATATATATTTTCCGTAAATAGTATTATCTTGTTTTTTCTTCCTTTTTTCTTTTTTCATGCTTAATTAATTATAATCTGTGACGTCATTCGTTTATGATAGAATAAATATTAGTGGCAGTGCATTTTTACTAATGTCACATCTTATTTCTATTCTTTTCATGCGTTAGCTTTTTACCAATGTGTGGTGTACATTTAATGAAGTAGACCTTCATGAAAACTTGTCTTGGGGATTATTTTGCAATGGAGCTATGCTGCATTTTCCAAGTCCATGATTTCACATTTCATTTCATGGGTCCCCTATTTACTTGAACAAATTTACGTATAATAATTTATTTATATATTGCGTAAAAAAACTGAAATCTATCTTAAAAAGAATGAAAGAACTTAGATATAAGGATCCTCATGATTGTTTAGACGAAGCCCAACTAAAATTTTAAAATTGCATATAAATTCAACACTAGCACAAAATATTCCAGGGATATTTATATGTTAACGCTTTCAAACCTAAAAAATTTGTGCTACAAGTTATAAGGTTGATCCAAACAAGTTTTGCTTGTCGTAACTCAAAATTATATGAAAAAATTACTTAAAACAAACGATTCTAGTATTGCCAGTGTTAACTTATATAGATATAGATATATATATATATATGTGTATATATCTATATCAGTTTAATATTTACCGTTAATAATATATAGTGTGGAACATAAAGTTGGGTCCCGTTTGGTTCGCCTATTTGAATGTGTATATTTGAATGGAAATTGTGGAATATGTTTATAATTGGAATGGGAGACATTTGAATGGAAAAAATTAGTGGAATGTGTTGTAATAAGAATGAGCGCATTGGAATGGACCATTCAAAAACACCTCCCTCCCTCCATTCTCATTCAAGACACAAAAAAATCATTCTAATGGTTAATTTTTTGAATGGACCATTTGAATGGAAAAACTGAATTGTTGAAACAAACACACATTCTAAAAAATCATTTGCGTGGAAAGACTAAATTGTTGAAACAAACACACATTCAAATAGATTTGTCTTTCCAATAGAATGGAATGGTTGAAACAAATGGGGCCGTCTTTTGGATGCTTTTCTCATGATATTCCACTCTCTCCTGATTAAGTTACATACTAGACTATACGATACGTTTCGTGGAATTCGTTTGATGCTCACTAGTCAGAGTTTGTTCAAAAGTGAAATGTCCCAGTCCCACCATCAAATCCAAAATAATAAAACTTGGAAAAAAATAAAACAAAATCAAACGACGATGTTATGGCCTCTGCACGGGTCGGGAAATGAAAAAAAGGGTTTAAAAAATGACGAATTATAAAAGACGACGTAAAAAATGGCAAACGACATATTTCATGGAAAACAGCAGTTTATTGATTAAAAAAATAAATTACAAAACGATTATACGCAGTAAAAACGACAATTTCATTAATCAAAGCGACAAAAAATAAGTTTTTTTAAATACAAAAGAAATGCACAGGACAGACTAGTGGTTAACCTTGGTATGCAATTTTGATTAAACGTCGACAGTTGTTTTATTCTTTTGGTTCTACTCTTCCATATTTCAATGTACAATTCTTGTTAAGACTGGTATGTCTTCCGTTTTTCCCTTTTGGGCAGTATTTTTGTTTTCTTTTATTTTTTTTTGGGATAACCAAGAAAAAATTCATGTCTTATGGAAAATAAAAAAGAGACAAAAGCAAAAGAAGAAAATAATATTACTTTGTTTTGTAATGTAGTCAAATGAAAATACACCGAAACTTTGTATATTACTCTTTTTTTTCTTTTTGGTAATGCAAACTTGACCAAATTAAGAATAAAAAAAATGACGTGCCCACTATGGCTAGCGCAAGGGTGGGTAGGGATTGAGTACTAGGTCGGAAGATCGACTTCTAGAGTGCGTGAATTATTTTTTATTCTTCGTATTAAGTGGATGTTATTAGTTAAGCTCTACTCTTTTTTTCGTTTTTTTTTTTTCAAAAAATAAAAAAATAAAAAAATGATGTGTATTTTAGACTTGGATATCTTATAGCTATGTTTAAACTAATTTCGATCTTCCCAACATATTATTAAATTGAATATTATAGTTCAAAATATAATAATAAAACTGGTTAGCTCTGTCCATAAGGTCTTGTTGAGGGACCTTAATATAATTTAAGAAGATTTTAACAAATAAATAATAAATAGGAGTTTTTTTCCCTCTTTAATTGTGTGTTTTGTCTCAACTTGCCCCCTAAACTATGAAAAGTTTCAAATTTGCTCCTTAAACCTCGAAACTATTAGTTTTTTCAGTCAACAAATATTGGTAAATATAAAGAAATGGGATACAATTGAAACAGGAGAAAACAAGGAAAATATTGAAAAAAGGGTAGAAGTAAAGACTTGAAAAATTGAATTTGGTTGATATTTGAATTATGAGTGAACTTATTTTTTGGGCTAGAAAATGTCCTTTTTTGTTCTATTCCTAATTTCTCTCTAGCTTTACATGAGTTATCTTCCTATACCAATTATGTGTGGTACACAAGTAATGAAGATGACATCCTTGAAGACTTTCCTAGCTAATGGGTTATCCTTCTTCAATGCAGCTACACCAAGAAAACGTAAAATTAAAACGACGTTAGGAAACTTAAAACGGCAAAAAACATGAAATGATGACGGAAGTTAATGTAGGATTGTTGCTTCAAATTAAGCCATATTTAATTATAAGGAAATTTGATTTTTTATGGTAATTCTTCAAAAAAAATGAAAAATTCCGGACTTTGAAATTCTTTGAAAAATCTCAAATTTTAACTAGAAAAATATCACTTTTAAAAGTATTTAGAAGAATACCACTTATTGATTGATGAGATACTTGAGGCAATTGGTCAAGTTATTTTAGGTAACTTGATTGGTTACCTCAAGTAAATAGACTAGTTACCCTAAGAAACTGAACTAGTTATCTCAAGTACAATTAAAAAATACTAATTTGAAAAAAAATATTTTTCTAAATATTTATTAAAAGTGTTATTTTTCTAAAAAAGTGTATAAAGTTATATTTTTTATATATCATTTAATTATGGCTTTACTTATGTTGTGGAAGTTTCCCTTTTCTTTTAGTCGGCTTTATGCATGGTTGTTAGCATATATATATATATAGAGGTTTGGTTTAAATAGTTACAACAATATTTACCCATGGATGGTTACAATAGTTTAAGCCGTTAGATTTATATCCTACAGTAGTGATTAGTTTGGTGGTTGGCCAAAAAAAATATAATGTCACCATCAAAAAATTTAATACTATCATTACTTTTTTTAGTATCTATTCATGGTCACAAAAAAATTGTAACCATTGAGAAGTCCTCCATATATATATATGTGCTATTACGTTAAGAAAGTTGTGTGTGTATAGTGCTGCCGCTTTTAGGTAAAGCCACACCTATTGGTATGGCAGCCGCATAGTTGGTGTTGGCTTGCCGCTGTGTTGTAGACGCCTCCTTGTTTAGCCCTGTGATGAAGCCATTCGTGGCCGACCTCTTGTATTTGGTAGGCACTTTGTTATCCCGTTAATACATATTAGTTTGTTCTCTTTAGTTTATGAGAATTTAGTAAAAACAAGCTTTTGAGTTTTGTTTATTTGTTGTTCCTTTTGTTATTAGCATCAAGATTGTTAGCAAAGTATTTTCTTTGCAATTTAAAATAAGAATAAAGATGTTAGTGCAGTCACACGTTAAGGGGTTACGTGAGCATATACATGTTATAGTCAGCAAAGGCCTAATACTTTGTACTTCTTATCTAAATGCGTGGTTGAGAACAGAGGTAATTCGAATAAGTCTGCTTAATCTTTCTTTTGAAGAATTAGTTATCTGGAGAGAAAATAAAAGAATACAAGTCAAAGTCTTTCAAGTGAGACAAAAAGTTATATTGTCTGTCGTGTTAGACGCCAATTTTTCGAATCAACTTAATTGTGTGGTATAGGATATTGAAGCCGACATCCTCCAGAACTTTTCTAATGGGTTTTTCCAATTTTATGGGTAATCAGGGGACCATGATTTAACCCCAAGGATCCCATGATAATCAGTCAGAAAATATTGGCTTCATTAGTTCCACGTTTTAATTTACTAGACCGAATTCAGTGATACAAAAATTATATTTTGAATGCCACTGCCAAAATTAACCCTCTTCTTAATATTCAAAAGTCCAACAGTGTAATTCATTTATATCAGCATAATTCTTTCATGTTCTATTGTTTCAATCTTTTTATAGGAGACACGGCCAAGAAAACAAGGCCATGATAATAGGTTATTTTTACTGAGATTGAAGTCGTTGTGTGCAGTGACTTATAGGCAGTCAAATCTGGGACCATATTTTGTTCATGTTAACATGCATGACCACCAAGTTCCTGTCAATTCGTGTACCAATCATACTCATTTTTCAAATAAGGTTGGCTGTCCGGAAAGGTATATTAAGAAGAGTTTGATTGTGGAGGCACATATTTTGGATCAATCCTTTTTGGTGAGTTGGGGTTTTACTGTGTACGTACAAGTTCTCCAAATGCTTCCCTTTTGTTAAGAAAAGTTTCCCTAGAAGGGTTTCTTGTTATTTCATGCAAAATTAAGCTGCCACATATTCCATTTAACACGGAAATGTGAGAAGAATTGCGCCTAAAACATAAATATAAAGGATAAAATATTATAATTTACCAGAAAGAAAAAAAGAAAACTCATGAAAAAAGGTGTCAAAGACTTCCGAGTTGAACAAATACACATATTGTTGCGTGTTGTGTTTAATATTACGTCAATTAGGTGTCACTAAATTAATTGTGCTGATATCCAACAGTTTCTTCCTTTCTACCAATGTATGGAATAGAAGTAATGAAGCTGATATTTAAGAAGAATTTTCTAATGGATTATACTAATGGAGAATCTAACATCAACTTCATCGGTCCCATACTGTTTACTTGACCAGATTTATTATACATTTATTAATATTGAGGATGAGAACAACTTCAACAAAGTAAGTAGTCTTTGGTCTTTGTATGCTTTCTATAATATATATATATATGGAGGATTTCTCAATAGTTACAATTTTTTTGTGATTATGAATGGATACTAAAAAAAAATAGTGATAGCATTAAATTTTTTTGATACTGATAAATAGAAATTTTTTTAGTCAACCACCAAACTAATTACTACCGTAGGATATAGATCTAACGGTTTAAACCATTGTAACTATCCCTGGGTAAATATTGTTATAACCATTTAAACCAAATCCATATATATATATATATATATGTGTGTATATAAGGTATAGACTGAATTAGATGAAGTTCCTAATTCAATAAATCACTAGTCAAGTTTGTCCAAATACAAATGAACTTGGAATTTGTAAATTTCTTGTGTGAAGGAAAAGGGGATGACATTGAAGACGATTGTATGACCTTTGGTCACACAAGAATACATTCGCCACAAAATGAACAACAAAAGTTTTGAAAAACGCCTACAATATGAAAGACAAACACAAAATATAAAACGACATAAAATAAAGAAAACGACAAGTAATCAATAAACGAATAAATACAACAGTTAAACTAACAACTGAAAAAAGATAAGCATATGGATTAGACGAATTAGAATTAGTTTTTCCTCTGCTTTCCCCAGTTCCCGTATGTTTCGTTGTTTCTACCCTGTTTTTTTCTCTCCTGATTTACCCCGTTTCAGTTGCACTGCTATTTTTTTCACTCATTGTTTTTCCCAATTTTAGTTTTATATATAAGAAAATTCATAATGTTGAGAATCTGACCAACCCAAAAAAATAACAGAAAAATAAAAATGAATTTTTTATTGAGTTACTACAAATTTCTGGAACATGGCGGACGAAATTATTTTATGAAAGATCTAAATCATTTAGTTGTTGCATATTTCAAAGGAGAACCATAGAATTTGACCACCGAAATTTTGGAAGAAAGGTCTAAGAAAGTGATTTGGGCGAGGTCACCCAAAACTACGAAATCGTCTTGTGGTGAGCAAGGCAGAAAATTTAAATTGAAAAAAAAACGACAAAAAAAGATGTGGAAAAAGCAAAAAGGAGTCTCTATTATGTATTGAACCCAAACTCATTTGCAAAGATCATGCTCATCCGGCCGTCTCTCTCTTTCTTTCTGTTCTCCAATACATGCTCTTCTAAGTTTCTTAGTGTCTATTACTTAAATTTTGTGTGTCATTAGTTATGTGCAAATAATTATGTAACTTGTTATGTATACATTGTCTGATCATCACCGGAGGGATTCACCAAAATCAAAATGAATTTGAGGGGTGTAGTAACAGAGACTTCAATTAAGCCTAACTAGTGCTTGCAACAATACAACTAGCTCAAATTTGTGACACTATTTCTTCGTTAAAAATTTTATTTACAAAGCGCAAAGCAAATTAGCTACATAGAGTCGTCATGTTAGTGACACGAGTAAATGAAATGACTTGCCATGCTAAATGAATTAACAGGTCAACGACACCATTATGGAAAAACGACAAAAGCATGGAATTAACGAGGAAAGGAAAACGACAAACAGAAATTGTTTATTTATTTATTTATTTATAGACAGATTGCCCATTGTCCGAGTTACCTAGTGGTTAACCTTGGTATGCAGTTTGTAAACCTCCAAGTTGACAGGTTTTTTTTTTTTTCTTTTCCATCTTTCCACATAGTAAAATATTTGTTAATCAGACTCTTGCCGCATGCATAGATTAGTGGTAACCAAACTTATCTTTAATGCAGAGGACCTGAGTTCAATCACCGAAAAAAAAAAAGAAATCAAAGAAATCTTGTTAGGATAGACGTAATGGAAGCATCATGATGGCTGAAGGAGACAGTTAAATATTAGCGATAGAGTAATATAACTGAAACAGGGGAAAACAGAACAGGTTTAAGGAAGTTCCTCAGTGCTGACCTCTCAAAACTATCGTATGAGAGATTTAGAGTACTCATCTAGAGATGGCTAAGGTAGAAGGGGAAGTGACTAAAGACAGCAAAAGAAGCAATTAAGAAAGAGTGGACCATATCTTTTACTTCTAATATCCAATTTTTCCTATAGTAAAATTACTCTTATTATATCCGCCGAGTATTTAGAATATACACTACAGTACTAGTCCACACCACATTTTCTATGGTCCTTTGATGTAGTTATGAAATCCATAATTCCAATAATATGACTTCGTTCATGTCATATTTGATCAAGAGCCCAGGTACAGTTTTCATAAAAGAGGGCCAATCTCAAAGCAGAAAATGAAATATTTCTCATTTGTCACTTTGCTGATGATACCAAAAAAAAAAAAAAAAAAGAAGGTATACAGAGAAAAGGGGTAACAAATTATGCTATAGCAACAACATGAACAACATTACAAACGAAACTAACAATTAAACCTGACAACAAAGCATAAGTAATACATAAACTAAATACAGAAAATATAAATGAGACTTGTTCACAAATATGCCCTCAGTGTTGCTCTGCTAAACCCATTTAAGAAGCTAATTAGCCTTCTATTCGAGAAAAATTTAATATATCCCATCAAGATCCCAAATACAAGACCACATCCATACCCCATTAACACAACTTTCCAAGTGAATCCACTGGCATCCTCTGAATTATTTTCTATCTCCAAGTTTGATGGTGACGAGTTCTGCACTTCATTGCATGTTTTCGACAGTGGAAAACCACATAAATCCAAATTTCCACGGAACGAGTCATTACTAAAGGTGTTGAACTGCTTACCGAGAGGTATAGATCCCACAAGCTGGTTTTGAGAAAGGTTTAAGATTTGGAGCCATGATAAATCTGTCAACTGCGGAGGAATCTTTCCAGCAAGCTCATTAGAAGAGAGGTCTAACCATTCAAGGTTAGTCAAATTTCCCAGTGATGATGGTATAGGACCTCTTAGCATATTATGAGAAAAGTTGAGGCCTTTGAGTGATTTAAGCATCGCAATCAACTCCGGAATCTCTCCTGTGAAATTATTGCGCGAGAAATCAAGGCTTGTGAGGATAGTTTGGATTTTGACCAGCTCAATATCCAAGCCCTTCATGGTCACCATTACAGAGTCGTGATAATATTTGTCTCCCATGTATGTCATGTTGACCTTCTCTGCATTCATCATAGCTTTGAAATTCTCAAAGTATTTTGTTGGAAGAATACCACTGAATTCATTGTTGGACAAATCCATGATTCTTAACTCACGAAAGGGATTTCTGCTCTTAGAATTACCTATGGAACCATAGAACCTGTTAGATCTCAGTACAAGAACCCGTAACTTTGGTAGAGTCTCTAGCCAGTCAGGGAATGTGTCGTTCAACAAGTTGTTTCCAAGATCTAGAACTTCCAGATTTCTGCAATACACCAATGATCTCGGTAGTGGTCCTTCTAGAAGGTTCGAATTTAGATAAAGATTTCTCAGACTATTTCCCTTTGCAAATGTGGTGGGGACAGTACCATGCAATTTGTTGCCATGCAATCCAAGACTGATAGCTCTTTACTAAAATTAGCCACGCATTGAGGAATGATCCCACTCAAGTTATTATGAGATAAATCAAGCACCCAAAGGGATGACATGTTGCAAATGGAAGTTGAGATCTCTCCCACAAATTGATTTTTGGACACAGAGAAGAACCGTAAAATAGGTGATGCAATTGGAAGAGGTCCTGAGAACAAGTTGGAACGGAGGTCAAGATATTCCAAGTTATTCCAAGGAAATGGCTCTATATATGTTAAAAAGTTGTGAGAGAGTGTCAAATTATAGAGTGAATTCTTTCCCACTTCCCACAACCATTTAGGAACACGTCCTCGTATCTGATTACGGGAAAGGTCTAAACTATGTACTGTTTTGAAGATCTTAAAAGGTGTGGTTTTTGGAGTTTTCAAAACTCACTGATAGTTTATTATGAGAAAGGTCAAGAGTCGATAACTCTTTCGACTTCAAAAGTTTTTCCAACTCCAGCGTGCCTGTGAAATTATTTGACGAAAGATCCAAATCATGGAGGTTCAAACTCTGAAATACTGATCTTGGAATGAGGCCACTGAAATAATTATGTGAAAGGTCCAAGGAAACGAGTTGCGTGAGGTTATCAAAAAGTGCAAGGTATGACGCAACTAAGTTGGAGGCACGCAAAGTCAAATCAGTCAAGGACCGTGGGACGTTTTTCAGTAAAAGTGGTAAGTCGATGGAGAACCCATTATAAGATAGATACAATGTCCCAAGTGGACTGCTCCAATTAGACTGAGGAAAAGATCCATTTGGTGCTTCATTACCGAATAAATAAAGTTCCCGTAGTTTCGGCAACTGGAAAATGTTCTCTAGAAGCTTCCCATGCAACTTACATCTGCCTAGACCAAGAGAGGTTAAAGAAGAGAAGTTCGTCAAAGAGAGTACTGGTGGGAGAAAGGACATGTCAACTTCGATCAGTGAAAAATCTCTCAAGCGTGTTAAGTTTCGAGAAAGAGCTTTAAAGGTAGCTGCCTCTAACTTGATTTTATTGCCCCTATCAACTGAAGATCCACCGAGTCCAAGGGAAACCAATTTGGAGAGATGAGAGATTTCTATAGGGACATGGCCGCTGAAGTTGGACTCTACAAGGTTAAGGTCGGTCATATTCTTAAATTGGCCAAACTCCGGTAAAATAGGGGAGCCTCTGAAATCATTACCAAAAAGATGAAGCGTCTGGAGATGGCGGAGTAAGAAGAGACCGCTGTTGGAGCTAATAGTGCCCTCAAGGCAGCCAAAACTGAGGTCAAGGCCGATCACGTGGCCTGTGACTCTGTCACACGTGATCCCACTCCATGTGCAGCAATTACTTGTCTTATTCCAGTCCGTTGTCTTTATATCTGGAGTTCCACCTATCGTCATTGGACATGGGATCTCAGAGGTATGAGGATGTCTACTAAAGGAGCTCTTAAGTTGGAGCAGAGCGGAGATTTCGTCAGGATGGCACTGCGGGCCAGGAGGAGAAGACAACGACGATGATGGTAGCGATGAAAAGCAAACTTGAGAATTGATAATAAGCAAGAAGAAGACATACAGCAGAGACGATAATAGCCTCCTCATCTCTTCCTTTCTTGGCTAATAATATCGAGAACGGAAGGATCTCTCTCTCTATATATAATATATATTGCTGATGAGAGTGTATTCTGCAGATGATAAATTAATTATAAGATCCCATGTCATGTCAGTAGAAACAGAATTCTGAAAATGCAATATTATTCAGTTTTGGCAGATGACCAATTATGTATCTTTATGTTATTTTCAAGGAAGAAACTTCGACACTTTCCTCTTGAATGTATATAATGGAGCTAATACGATAGAGATTTCTTTTTATTTGACAGAGAATCCAATTTCATTTTACCATTAAGTTTTAATTTAACGATTGCATAAATAAATATTAGAAATTAATTTGTATAAGAATGCATAATTAATTGAAATTTAAAAGTCAAAATTGATTTTCCTATCAAAAGAGAAAAAAAAAAAAACTCTATTATACTCATTCCCTACATATATACAAATATATTGAGCAATTAATTATAATAAGAACATTAATATATTGCTGACGAGAGTGTATTCTGCATATGACCAATTAATTATAAGATCAAAGGTCAGTAGAAACAGAATTTTGAAAAGGCAATACTATTCGCTTTGGGCAGATGACCAATTATGTATCTTTATGTTATTTTTTTAAAAAATAAATCTTTATGTTATTTTCAAGGATTAAACTTGTACATTTTCCTCTTGAATGTATATTGGAAACAATAGTGAACTTTTTTTTTTATTTCTCATCGATTGAGAATCTAATTTAATTTGACCATTAAATTTTAATTTATCCATTATAAAAATAAATGCTAATATTTAATTTGCATTGGAATGCATAATTAATATAAAGTCAAATTTGATTTTCCTATCAAGAGAAAAATAAAATAAAAACTCTACTGTACTTGTTCCCTACATATATATATATATATATATATACACAAATATATTGAACAAATGTTTTCGCAGAGAATTTTCGGAAATAAAGAGAACAAAAATAGAAATATATCTAGGCCTATCATAGAGCAAGACATATATGCATAGAGTACCGGACTTCATATATATATATATATAAGAACTCAAGAAATTTCATAAAACTTACTTTGATTTTTGAGCTTATTAGAAAGAGGCATCCTGGTATATGAGCTCAAGTGCTCGGTAGAGTAGAGTATGGAAACATATCCAGCAATTTGTGGTAAATATTTAGAGCATAATCAGTCAAGTATATAGGTAGGTTATTGTAGTGAAGAGACTGTTGAGTAGTGTCACATGCTAATCGAGCACGCATATATTTATAGGCAGCCATATTATATAATTTGTGATAGAGAGCAAGATAAGTAATCACAATTACTAGGCAGATTCATTTTTTAATATCTTTTCTTCGATTAGAAATCATCGTAAGGTTGCTGGAAATAATCTTCAACGCCAGCTAGTTTTTGTGAGTTAGCTTTCTACCAAGGTGTGGTAGAGAAGTAATGAAGCGGATGTGGATCATATCCATGAAGACTTTTCTAATGGAGCCATATTTGTTGCACATATTTTCCAAGTCCATGATTGTAATGGAGGAACCAGTTAGCATTCACTTCATTGGTCCCCTGTGCTGCTCACTTGTGCCATCATACATATTTCCATCTTTGAAAAATTTTCGGCCTTCTTCCGGACCTACTCGAATGTGACTCAAAATTTTGAAAAAACAAACACAATCAAGATATAATTTTATTACCAATGGTATCAAGGGAATTTAAGTCAGTTATGCATGTATTCCTGCAGCGAAGTCTTTAGTCCTTTGTTCTTTTCTGATGATATGCAAGTCTTGTCTTTATATGCTGATAGCTAGAGACTAATTAATTTGCTGGAGTTACGAATTTAATAAATGACTAGTGAAGTTGTTCAAATGCAAATGGACTAAGATCACTTGTGTGTATATATATATATATACATTTCTGCTGAGCATGCCATTGAAGACTATGTTACAATCTCCGCAGGGAAACTCGTTGGACAAAGAAAAAGAACAAGTTTTAGATCGCTTTGTCATAACCCGAGGCCTAGGTCAGTGGCAAAATAGATATTTGACAAATTTGAACTAGCAGAATTTAATTTTAAAAGTTTAACAAATTTCGAAATATTATACTAGCTTCTAATAAAATTGAAACTAGAATAATCTCACAGTTAATGTCTCACTCTTTAAACATAGATTTCAATAATAGTAATTAAACGAAATTATGCACCGCAAGATCATCATATATTATCATAGACAAAATTTATACAGACCATAAACAGTTTCTCAATAAAAGCCCTCACAACATGATAGAATCTCTACTGGCTTCCTATTTTATTTTGTAAAAATCATAATCAATGTATAATTATGTTGATTCTCTAGCATAATTAGAATGAAGTCATTGTATAATAGATAACATATAAGGGAAAAAAATATATCATATTCAAGAATTGAGTTGTTTTCAAAATATTCATTTTTTTTGGAATATCCGTAAATCGAAATCTCGACAACTCTATTGATATCAATATTTAAACAATATTTCTTAAAACATTAAAAAAAACATAAACAATATTTATTCGAAGCCTTCTAATGATGCTTTTCAGACGAACCTTGTTTTTTTACTTGTAAGGTGGTCTTAATTAATGTAATCAAGACGGTTAATTGAATAAAAAAAATCACTTTTCAATCGGTCCCAGTACCTTTTACTTGTGCAATCACACATATATTTCCAGCTTTGAACAGTATATTTGTGCTACTTTTCAGCTCTACGTACACATGACTTAGAATTTTGAAAAAACGAAAACAAACAATAATACTACAGCCAGTGTTATCAATGGAGCCATATACAAATTTGACTAACCTCAGTGTCGACAACCTTTTTTTTTTTAATTTTATGTTTCATCTTTCCATATCCAAATTCTTGTTAGGACTGGCGCATATGACTCTTCCCTTTTTCCTTCTTGTGCTCCGAATTATTGTTATATTCTTATGTTTTGCACCCGAGTATTAGGCCGATATATTTTTCTTCTTTTGTTGCATGAAAATGAATACTTTGTTATGTCTTATGTATAAGTATTAGTCATCAACAGGGACAGAGCTCAATAGGGGCGAGTGGGGGCAATTGCCCCCAGTGACTTTTGCAAAAAAAATTTTATGTATATATATATGTTTTGGGGAGGGCTACAGTAGGGGCGTCCTCACGTAGGGCTCCCCCTTATACACCGTTTGATGGGAATCTGTGGAGAATCTGTTTATACACAGATTCTCATCAAACGGTGTATAGACAGTGCCTTACGTAAAGACGCCCCTACTGTAGACGCGCCCATATGTTTTACTGGAAACTAAATATTCGTAATTATATTGGTTTATAGAAAGATGTCTTGCATGCCAAATGGGGCTTTGCTTTATGGGCATGTGGCGTACGTCCTCGGGAGTGGCGTGACACAACCATTATATTATCATTTTGGAAACTTTATTAGCATATAAAAGGTTGAAAGCACAATAATAAGAAGCAACCTAGTTTTCGTGTAATTCGATAAAATTCTCTTTACCAAAGTACAAACACGGCTAAAAAACTTTTATTAAAAGGAACTTAATACATGGTTGCTAGCAACAAGAAGTAAGATACTTTTGCGACCTTATAAATTAGAACAAGATTTATTTCAAGACACATGCATAACAGCTCCAACAGCAAACTCTAAATTTCCACAAAATACCGACTATGTCAACTAGTGTGTTCTTCGAATCCCACGATTTCGACGAGTTTTACGCTTTGATCCTTTCCCCAAAAAGTGCTGTTGTTTTTCCATAACGATTTCCACAAGCCAATCAATCGCTCTATCTGTAAGCACAATATATCCAATTGAGATTCCAATTATCAGTCCACTTCCATATCCCATCATTGCAAATTTCCAATCAAATCCATTCACATGATCCTCTTCATCGCTTTCATGTTGAGAGGATGGTTGGTATGTTGTGTCATCGCTGCACGATTTAGAAATAGGAAATCCACACAAGCCCAAGTTCCCACTATATGAATCATCTCTGAATGTGTCGAATTGCGGACTGCGAGGTATTGGTCCCTCCAATTTGTTCATGGACAGGTTCAAAAATTGGAGCTGAATCAGATTTGCTGCCAATTGCCACGGAATCTGTCCCACAAGCTGATTTGATGAGAGATCTAACCATTCGAGATTGCTCAAATTTCCCAATGATGGTGGAATATTGCCGGTTAACATGTTATGCGAAAAGTTGAGCCCCTTGAGTGAACTGAGCTTACCAATCAGCCTTGGAATCTCTCCCGTGAAGTTATTTCTTGAGAAGTCAATAGCTATAAACATGGTTTGGATCTTCTCCAACTTGAAGTAGTATCCTTTGATTGCCATTGTCGCTGAATCTTGATAATTAATACTCATTGGATAGGATAATTCCATATATTGCAAGTCCTTTGTATGAGCATCCATCATCCCTAGAAAGCTCTCAAAATATTTTGTCGGCAAGAGACCTGTGAATTCATTGTTAGAGAGATCCATAATTCTCAACTTTCGAAAGGGAAATCGTGCCTTTAGATTACTTGTAAGTGGACCACGAAATCTATTAGATCTCAAGATCAGAACTTGGAGCTTTGGAAGAGATTCCAACCAATGTGGAAACAGTCCATTTATCTTGTTGTTTCCAACGTCGAAAAATTCCAGATTTTTACAGTTGCCCAAAGATTTGGGCAAGGACCCTTCGAATTGATTGTCGTTAAGGCTCAGAACACTCAGAGAGTTCCCTTTTGCAAAAGTAGGAGGAATGATGCCATGAAACTTATTCATCTGCAAATCTAGCACTACGAGGGAATCACTTGAATTTCCAATGCATGGAGGAATGTCCCCACTCAAACTGTTATTTGACAAATCAAGGACTTGAAGCCAACTGAGGTCGCAAATCATAGACGACATCCTCCCAATCAATTCATTGTTTGAGATTGAAAAGACATATGTGCTAGGTGGTGGAATTGGTAGGTGACCTTGAAGACGGTTAGAGTGCAGATCAATGTATTGTAGATTCTTCCATGGAATTTGGTCCATATGCTTTAAAGAGTTATTAGAAAGATCTAGAAAAAGCAATGAATCCTTCCCCACATTCCGCAGCCAGCTGGGAACACTCCCTTCAAGTTGATTGTTGGAAAGGTCAAAGTATTCTAAATTTTCTAAACTTCTTAAGGAGTATGAGAATTCAGTTACACGACATGATGACAAATATAATGCGGAGAGGGAACTGGGCAAAGTAAAATGAGTACTATTGATGGAATCTAGTGATAAGATATTATAAGAAATATCAAGATACTCGAGACTTTTCAAGTTTGAAAACTGGACTAACGGGACAACACCTCTCAGGTTATTTGACGACAAATGTAAAAATGAAAGATTCACTTGCTGAAAAATTGATCGTGGAAAAAGACCTTGTAGTTTGTTATAACCTAAATGAAGCTCAATCAAAGAATTATACTTGAATTCCTGAATGTTACCAGTGAATTGGTTGCCCTGTAGGTATAAATATTGCAAAGATGGAAGGAAATATAACCAGGAAGGTATTGTCCCATTAAGTTTGTTAGAATCTAACTTCAAGGATTTTAATTTCAATGGAAGAGGGCCCACTAACTGATTTTCTGAAGAGACATGTCCAAATGAATTTTTTGTTGAGTGGGAACAAATTTCTGGAAGTTGGCCGATGAAATTACTGGATGAAAGATCTAAATATTTTAGATGTTGAAGATTTGAAAAAAATGAGCATGGGATTTGACTACCAAAATTATTTTGAGAAAGGTCTAAGGAAGTGATTCGTGTGAAATTACCAAGTAATTTAGGAGATGGTCCTCTGAATTTGCATTCTCTGAGAGACAAAACTCGTAGATACTTCAACTTTCTGGTTAGATAAGGCAGATCTATAAGGAATCCAGACTCAGAAAGATCCAACACTTTAAGTGGGCTGCTCCAATTATATCGAGGGAATGAACCATTGAGATCTACATTCACACTTAAATCGAGCTTCTGAAGGTTTGATAGGCTGAATATATTTTCTGGCAATTCCCCCTTCAATCCACTTTCACTCATATGAAGAGAAGTCAAAGAAGTTGACAAATTCTGAAAGGAATTAGGTGGGACATATGACATATTGATGGCTTTCAGAAACAATTCTCTGATATTTGTTAAGTTTGCTACAATCCTTTTCCAGCTAGATGTCTCCACTTTCAAATCGTAATTCCAACTCAAGTCGAGTGTAACCAAGTTGGACAAGTAAGACAATTCCAGAGGAACTTGGCCAGTGAAACCAGAGTAAGAAAGGTCAAGGTGAATCATATTTGGAAACCTACCAAATTGGGATGAAATTAGGGAACCATCAAAATAATTATGGGAGAGATGAAGAGATTGGAGATTACCAAGGGAGAAAAGGGTGTTGTTGGAGTGAAGAATGCCTTGAAGCCCACTGCATTTAAGGTCAAGTCTGATGACATGGCCTGTGAAATCATCACATGTGACTCCACTCCATTTGCAGCAATCCCTGCTCACATCCCATGAACCTGTACTATTAGGATTAGAGATCCCATAATTAGTAGCACATTCGTATAAATAAGAACCCTCATCTATGTTGGAGAAAGAGCTCTTGAAGTGGAGCAAAGCAGAGCTTTCATGGGGATGGCACAATGGAGAAGGAGGAGCAAAGGGAGAAGGATGATAAGACGAAGAGTTAAATGGAGAAAGAACAAGCAAGAAGAGAAGGAGACAATGGAGCCATGAGAATGAACCCATCATTTTCTGGCAAAATATTCAATATATGTTTTTGAGGTGATTTTAAGACGTTGGTGAGAGTTAGAAGCTATACGAGCATGAATATTTATATAGGCAGCCAAGGCCTACAACTCATAATATTCATGAGTTTAAGACGTTGGCTTCGTTGGTCCTACTGTTGACTAGACGATAATATTCATGATTATCTCTATGTTCCTTTCCAGCAAAAGGTGTACAATCTACATAATAAAGGATAATAGTGCGAAAAGAAAGAAAATTGGATCCTTAATTAATATTTGTGAATTAATTTTATTGTCGTGTAGAATGGTGTGTATAAATCCTAATAGAACAATATACGATATATATATATATATAAATATGTATGTATATTGCGCTGCACCAACGTGAAGCTAGTTTCTTGTTCTAAATGGATTAGCTCAAGTGGTAAGAGCATTCGTTACCTAGGGTCTCGGTCCAGGGTCTCGGTCCTAGGTTCGAGTCACACCGAGGTAGGCGTGAAAGCCAATTATCCCTAATGGGGTAGGGTGGGAATTGGGTAGTATTAGGTATTTTCCTTTAATTTGTAATAAGTGGAGGTCATTAGTTAAGCCCCACTTAAAAAAAAAAAAAAAAAATCTTTTGCCAAAAGAAAGTCCCATGAACTTTCTGTTAGAATAAAACTTTAATTTCATGTCCTGTTAAAATTCATTTGAACTTCGATTCCACTTGACAATGAGTTGGCTTAATCTAAAGTAGTTTTAGTAAAAGAAGTCTTCAAGTTCTCACATATACAAATTTTTAAATTTCACTTGGTCTGTCTTAATAAATATAATCAAGATAATTTTAAAATCATTTTTGATTTAGTTGATGTTTAATTTGACCAATTATGCCAAGAAAGTTCCGTGAAGTTTCTTAACGAATTAGAAAATTGCTGTTCTGTAATCATGCTAAACTCTGAACATCACTTTTTAAGTTTTAGTCCACACTATTGTCAATAAATTAACAGGTATTGGCATATAGTCTGATATTTATTAGTACGGGAATATTATATTGACGAAAAATGAAAATCCAAATAATAGCGAAGCATATGACTCTCCTAGTAGAGATTAAAAACAAAAAGACAATAGAATTCTGAAGAGATAATATGGTAAGTGAGATATGAATTTACATGCTTCCCAGTAATTAGGAAAGAGTGGATCATATTTTATCTTCTAATGTCCAATTTTGTTATAATAAAATATACTCTCCAATTTTGTTATAATAAAATTTACTCTCATTATATCCTTTTGAGGATTTAGAATAGGCCGGGTAAAAAAACAGAGAGATACTTCTAGTTGGCGTAGCAGACTGAAAAGGGAAAATATATATATATATATATATATATTTGCTTTGAATCCTTTCGGTGCTTTTGATTAATTAATAAAGTTAATGAGGAAGACTCCAGCAACAACAAAAAAAAAGGGTTAATGAGGAAGAAAAGGAAGTCATAAAAGTGAGTCTTTAATTAATCTTAATTTGCTTTCTTTCTGATCTGCCATGCACATTTTGTCAATGTTTAACTACTTCTACTTAACGTACGGGATGAAGCGAAGAATATGCCATTAATATTGAAGACGACGCTGAGACCTCTAGAACGACATATATATAATAAAAACGACAATTAGTTAAGAAACCACTACAAACATATAAACGACAACAAATGAAACGAGATAAAACGTCAGAAAACCGACAGATAACATGAAGACGACAAGATCAACGATAAGCATTGAAATATGACATAAAAGTAGAAAAACGACATCGTCCTGAAAACGATATGAATGAAACTTAAAAAACTGCATGATATATTGATATTACAATGTGAAAACGACAGTAATAATTAGACAAATGATAGGAATTCTATTATCAAAGAAAAACTAAAGACAAAGGATAATTACAAAAACATTACACAATAAAAATTAATGTAGAATTATTTCAGGTGGTTGTTGGGCAGTTGACTCTTCCATCGCTAGTAATTAAAGAGATTTAATGCTATGAGGTATTATATGGTACCCAACACTATATGATGTGTCAGTATGTTATTGGTTAATTATAAATACATTTCAAGTGGGACTCATGTACGACCCAATTTATTAATTCGAATTACGAGTGACAGATTAATACGTCGTTATAGTGTTGGGTACCACTGGTGCCCATAACATTGCTCAAATATAAAAGGCAGCGAATCGGCTCACTTTTACGTGTGTGGCATTGTACTAAATAAAGAAATTAAGATTAACTTAATTTATCACCTTCAAGCAACATATGCTTTTGAAATATTGTGCAGAACTGAGACAATAATAGAAAGATATATGCACTCGGAGGCTAAGTTCTACATATGAGTAATGTACTTTGACATGCCAATTATTATTTGAGGATTTTAATCATATTTTATATGAGCTTCAATTTAATAATTATAATTTTGTATATCTATATAGTTATAAAGTACAAATAAATAACTTGATTTATAAGCCTGTATTGGTCACCCTATAATATAGTCATAGCGAAGATCTACAAGATGTCGTTGATCAATAATTTCAGAAGTTTTGTGATTCACCGAAATGAATGTGAGGATGCAATAACAGGGAGTTCATGTAAGTTTGTGTTTAGTAAAATGAAGATTCGGAAATTATATGAGACCATCATATGTGCATATACATTAACTTTCATATATGTAGGTCTTTAATGTTACTTGTACAATTGCTGAGGATTGACTCATGTTGGGCTCTCAACGTCAGATTCCACTTCATTTGCTTCCATCGGCAAATAAGGCACCCAGCTTCTCTCGCTCTGGACATTTTTTTGCCCAGTGGGAAACATTGGAGAATGAAAGTGCCAGAGTTTTGTCTTTCCCAAATCTTCCCGAGATAGATACAGAACGGCGAGGAACGGACAGTACTTGTGAAAGAAGGTAGCTCGATAACCCTATAGTCCAGCCATTTCTTCTAACAAACACCATTTCACACCGTCGAAAGGGCCGCATCCATTGAAAGTGGATTGATGCTGTTAAAAGAATAAGCAGTAGTGGAACCAGAGTCGGATTCAGCCAGAGGAGCTTAACCAATATCTATCAATTCAAGTAAGCATCATAATGAGTATGTCATCAATACCCAGTGAGCGCTTGTGCCATTGGAGGACGTAAGGGACTTGTTGTGCCCTTACTGTTTAATCAAGTTGATATTCTCTTCGGTAACTTGGATACAAAGGAACCTGACATGGAAACTGTCAACAGAGAAGATAATATCTGGTCTCCTGGTCTCCCCTGTTTTCAAGAATAGTGCTTTCGTTTTATGTTCTTGCTTTGAACAAATCAAGTGAAAAAAAAAAAACAGAAAAAAAAAATATTATGAGACGCACATATACTGTAAATATTAGGATCAACATGAGCTAAACTACAAAGGTAAAAAGACAGGGAAAAAAAAAAAAAAAGGAGAGATATACATATATATTTTTTAATAACAATGCCTTGTTAAAACGAAGAGAAAACGACTAAAAACATTTAAAACGACAAACAGAAGGACGTGAAACTTAGAACAAAAACTTAAAACGAACAGGAAGGGTAACGCGAACATAAAAAAGGTTTTTACGAAATTAAATCTTAAAACGACAATAGGATCAATAAATCGACATAATCTTTACAATACGGGCAATAAAACTACAAAACGCAGAAAACATGAAAGATGACACAAGTTATAAGAGGTCATGCTACAATAATATCACACTGACGATTTGTAGCATTTCTTAATCAATAATTCGAGAAAGTTTCCTGTACTGTCTGAACTGTAAAGGTCTATTAATTGAGGATTCAGTAACAAGGACTACTTGTAAGCTTTAGAGCTTGTAGCTGAAACAGGGTAAAACAGGGGAGAAACAACCAGACAGAAGAAAACAGGGGACAACAAAGACAAAAATAAATAAATAAATAAATCGATAAGCATAATTGGGGATTTTTTCCTTCAAAAAAATGACTACTAAATCAAAATATTTATGAAAATATGGAATTTCCAATGTTTGACGTCCCAATGACAGACCTCCATCGTTTTGAAAGTGCTCAGAGTTAGTTTCCCGCAAAATGAGCCGAAAGCCGATCCTCCTCTGCTAAGCGTTCTTCCGTTCACTAATTTATCTCTGCAGTGATATCTACATTTTCATCAATACCATGTTCTTGTGAAGAATTCCCCGTGACAATAAAGTGACGTATTTTGAGTTCTAGTCTTCCACTATTTTCACTAGATTTAAAAAATGTTAGTAAGAAGTCTTGATATTAACTAGTATTCAAACCATATTGACAAAAAAAAAAGAAAAAAAAAAAAAAACAATTATTCATATCATAGTGACCTGTATGATTTGTCCTAAACTCCTAATCAAATATCAAGACACATGAATCATGCTTCAAGTAATAAGGAAAGAATTTCATAATTCCAAGAATATATCTTCATATACCTATGATGTTATAAAAATGGTTCACAGTTCCAAGGAAGACATGAAAGACTTGCGGAGAAAAATTGCTTGTGGTACAAGATGAAGGTACAAGACTTTATTGAAAGAGCTGCTTAGAGTTAAAAAAAAATTGGTGACTCTATACCTATCGAATTGAGATGAAACTAGGAAGAGTTTGAAAATGGAGAGAGGATTAAACATTAGACATGGAAAAAAGGAGGAAACAGAGAAAATGGATAAAACATTACATTACAGCAAATACAAACATTATTTACAACGCGAAACCAGCAAACTAAACCTTGACAATGAAACAGAAAATACAAGAAACAAGATATGAAAACCACTCACACTAATTCATGCTATCCTACAACCATTTCAAAATCCAACTAGCTTTCCCATTTGAGAAAAATGTAAAATACCCCATAGAGATCCCAAATACAAAACCACATCCATACCCCAATGCAACAACTTTCCAGGTAAATCCATTTGCTTCATCTGAATCGTCTTTTTGCTCCAAGGTTGACGATGGTGAGTTTTGCTCATCAGTGTCCTCATTGCACATTTTTGACAATGGAAAACCACATAAATCCAAATTATCATTGAACGAGTCATTACTAAAGGTATTAAACTGCTTTCCTTGAGGTATTGGTCCCACCAGGTGGTTTTGTGAAAGGTTCAAGAATGCAATCCATGGTAGATCTGTCAACTGGGATGGAATCAACCCTACAAGCTCATTCGAAGAGAGGTCTAACCATTCAAGGTTAGTCAACTTTCCCAACGTAAATGGAATAGTACCATTAAGCATGTTATGAGAAAAGTTGAGACCCTTAAGGGACTTGAGCTTTTCGATTACCTCTGGAATCTTTCCTGTGAAATTATTGCTTGACAAGTCAATGGTTGTGAGGATAGTTTGGATTTTTACCAGCTCAACGTTCAAGCCTTTCATGGTGACCAATACAGAGTCCTGATAATAGCGTTCTCCCATGTACTTCATTCTGACTCTCTCTGCATTCATCATGGCTTGGAAACTCTCGAAGTATTTTGTGGGAAGAGCACCATTAAACTCGTTGTAGGACAAATCCATGATTCTTAACTGAGGAAAGGAAAATTTGATCCTTGGATTCCCTATGGTACCATGAAACTTGTTAGATCTCAAGACTAGGATCCGTAACTCCGGAAGAGATTCTAGCCAATTGGGGAATGTGTCATTTAACAGATTATTTCCGAGATCTAGAACTTCGAGACTTCTACAATGCGCCAATGATCGTGGCAATGGTCCTTCTAGCCGATTGTCATTTAAATTCAGACTCCTTAAACTATTTCCTTTTGCACATGTCGTGGGGAGAGTGCCGTGTAATCTGTTCCTCCGCAAATCCAAAACTGTGAGATATTCACTAAAATTTCCCAAGCATTGAGGAACCTTACCACCCAAGTTATTATAAGATAAATCAAGCACCTGGAGGGATGACATGTTGCAAAAAGAAGTTGGGATTTGTCCTCCAAATTGATTTTTTGACCCCAAAAGGACCTGTAAACCAGGTGATGATAAAATTGGTAGAGGTCCAGAGAACAAGTTGAAACTAAGGTCAAGAATACTGAGTTCTTTCCATGGAAGTGGCTCAATGTATGTGAAAAAGTTGTGCGAGAGATTCAACTGAAAGAGTGAATTCTGTCCCACTTCCCATAACCATTTAGGAACATTTCCCTGTATTTGGTTACGTGAAAGGTCTAAGGTACGTAGACCTTTCGAAGATTTGAAAAAATGTGGGAACTCACTTAGGCTGCAAGAAGACAATCTCAATTCCCAAAGCTTATCGAAGGTATAATTTATGGAGTTGTTAAAACTCAATGACAAATTGTTAGAAGAAAGATCGAGAGTTGATAGCTCTTTTAGGTTGGAAAGCTTTTCTATCTCTACATTGCCGGTAAAGAAGTTGTTGCCCAGGTCTAACTCCTGCAAATATGGTATTTCATATATCCAGGATGGTATTTTTCCACTGAGAAAGTTATGAGATAAGCTCAAAGTGGTTAAACTCAAAGGAACTCTATCCAGTAGATATTTTGATGCGTTAAACAAAGAAAAACTTTGCCTTGAAGCACTGTTAACATCTGGAAGTTGGCCTGTAAAATTGTTGAATGAAAAATCTAAGGAGATGACACGCTTAAGGTTTAAAGAAGACCAAGGAATCTGACCACTGAACTTGTTACCGGCAAGGTTCAAGGAAACAATTTGAGGTGTGAGGTTACTAAGAATTGTGGGATGTGACCCTACAAAATTGCAGTAACTCAGTGACAATTCAGACAAAGACCTTGCATTTTTTAGTGAATGAGGTAAATCAATGGAGAATCCAGTATAAGAGAGGTCCAATACTCTAAGTGCACTGGACCAGTTAGAGTTGGGAAACAATCCAGTGAGTTCTTCGTTTGCATCTAATTCAAGTGCCTGGAGTCTTGGCAACCGAAAAACATTCTCTGGGAGCTCTGCACGCAACTTAGTGCTGACAAGATAAAGAGATGTTAGAGAAGACGACATGTTCAGGAAGGAGATGGAAGAAAGAGAAGACATGTCAATATTACTCAGTTGGAGTTCTCTTAAGTTGGTTAAGTTTCGAGCAAGTGCTTGGAAGGTAGCTGCACTTACCTTTATTTTGATATTTTGCTCATTAAATTCAATGAGTTGTAAGGAAACCAATTTGGAAAGATGGGAGATTTCTAAGGGCACATAACCGCTGAAGTTGGCTGCAGAGAGGTCAAGTTCGGTCATGTTCTTGAATTGGCCGAACTCCGGTAAAATAGAGGAGCCTCTGAAATCATTACCGGAAAGAGAGAGAAACTGGAGATGGCGGAGCAAGAAGAGGCTGCTGTTGGAGCTTATGGTACCCTGAAGCCCGCTACAAAAGAGGTTAAGACCGATGACGTGACCTGTAACTCTGTCACACATAACCTCACTCCACATGCAGCAGTCGGAACTCTTATTCCAGGGGCTTATACTCGCAAAAGACGAACACAAATACTGGAGAGAATCAGAGGTAGCGATGGAAAGGGAGTTCCTGAACTGGAGCAGAGCAGATCTTTCATCAGGATGGCACTGTGGGACGGCAGAAGAAGATGAAAAGCTAACATGAGAATATTGGAAAATCAAGAAGAGGACACACAGCACAGAAAAAGATAGAAAACTCATCTCTTCCTTTCTTTCGTACATCAAAGTTATGAAATGTCTATCTGATGACTGATTTGAGCGTGAATAATTACCTGTTGTGTTACTAATTATATAGTAAATGATGGAGTAATGTACCTTAAAAAGTAAATAGTACCAAGTCTTTCTAAAATATATGAAATATACTTGAACAAGGGATGAATGCAAAGAAAAGCTAATCCACTTCGAATAAAAAAAGAAATCTCTCCAATCAGACTATAATATGTGCCTACTTTTTCTTGCAAGTCTCCTGATAAAGATAAATATTGCCAAAGATACTTTCAAATGGATGGAAATATAGATACTTTGAAATGGATGGAAATATAGATCAACTTTAATAGACTTTTAACAGTAATATCAATATTAAAATACATACACACAGGAATAATGCATGCACTCAATGTCTATAGTGCCAAGTTGAACACTATCAAATCCAACTTTTAATTTCCTCAATATACTTTTTTTTGCTCTGGGTTTCTTCTTCAATATACTTGATCCATTAATTGGTTAAGAAAGGAAGATAATGGACCTAATATAAAGCTGTATGAATATGATCGGATTCATGTGGAAACACTAATATTTATTCTGCAAAATATACAATCCGCGGCCCCATCATTTAAAAAAAAAAAAAAAAAAATCATATCGCCTCAACGTTATTCATGGCCGTGGACCGTGGTTAATTTTTTATGGAGTAAAATCTATTCCTTGATTACGAAAGCAATAATTAATATACAGATGCAAAATAGAAAATAAGCAAATCAGATATACAAATTTATAGTAGTTCACTATTAAAAGTGAGAGTTAACTCCATTTTGTCACCACATGTTTTCGCTATAACTAGGAAGAAGAGTAGAAGGTGATCTTAGGCATCTCACACCCTACAAAACTCTCACTCTCATCTCTTACACTCTACATAATTGACTTATGCCGTGGTAGATTAAGTTATTAAGCATGCATACAGTGATTAAAGACCACACAATCCAACAAAATTTTCATATAATCAAGCAAAAGTTTCATACTAATTAAGATAATACTAGTTGCCATGGTGAAAGTGGTAATAGAAGTTCTGGATTTGTTCATTTGTGAACTGAACTTTTTACAAGTAACAATATTTATTAAATCTAACTTGTGTTTCTGAGTGACAATCCAACTAGTTGAAGAATTATTAATTCTTAGTCTGCATTTCCACTTGCTTAATTAAAATTAAATGTGTCTCTGTCCTGTACTTTTTTTGAAAAAAAGAAAAATATATATGGCTACTACTCATCCTTTTGGTAATAATACATATGCATCTTCCTAAATCTTAACTGATCTTCACGTTAGTAGTTAATACTTACTCAAAGCCTAAAACGTTCGGGGTGGAGAAAATGAAGAACGATATAAAAATTAAAAGAGAAAAACGAAATGAACTCGGAAAGCGACAATAACCAAAAAGAAATACGAAACACAACTTTGAAACCATGAACTTAAATTGAAAACTGTGTTCAATAAGAAACGACATGAAAGTATAAAAACGAGAGTAATATTAATTACAACACATATGTGTGTATATATATGGACACCGGTATTTTATTTTTTTTACCTATACATAGATATCATTTTGGCTAATTAAAATTTATTACGCACATTTTTTTATAGTAAAAAATAAGATAGAGAAATAATATTAATAATGCACGCATTTTCATGCATATCATTATAACTGTTAGATCATTGTTAGATGATGATCTAACGGTTGAAAAAAAAAAGGCCCATACATAGATAAAAACATATATATATATATATATATATATATATATATATACTGGATTGGCAACCTAGCTATATATATTTCTAAGGGAATCCAACACAGAATTTTGAAACAACAAAAGATTTTGAAAACAATTAAAAGTGAAAAAAAAAGGATAATTAATATGAGGACGTCAACAAGAGAAGCGACATGCAACTCGATTGAAACTATGTGAGGAGATTTGATTCATTCTGAATAGAATGAAAGAGTTCACTTTTACCGTTAAGAGATTTGGCAACCCGTTACTTCTTTATTTCTATTGCATTTCTATATCATCGTATTACAAATTCTGTGATATTTGAGAATCACCATCAATACCTCAGCAATAACATAAAAACGATTGAAAATCTTAAAAGGACAGACAATGCCAAAAAAAATATATATGCCAAATAAAATTTAAAATAAGTATTGACCTCTAATACATTCCTATAAAGATATTAATAATATAATACAAGCTAATCCACTAGGAGTTCGTGAAAAAAAAATTACCATTAATTCTATTAGTAATATACTATATGGTATGATTAGCTAGATCACGCTTTATATAAATATTGATATTCTAAGATCCTTCGATGTGAATGCATTAATGTTAATTAAATCAGCTTGCTGGCAAAATCTTTGAGCAGTAATATCAATATATCGACATAAACAGGGACCATGAATTAAGTATGCTACACTGCCAAGTTCAACTCTGTTTCAACTTTTAGTTTCTTTAACATTTTTATTCGTTAGTTGGTCAAAAAGGTTGTATGAATGGTTGGTACATGGTTATTAAAAAATATCTATACACAACTTTAAGTTTTTTTAATATTATTGATCCCTTAATTGATAAAAAAGAGTTGTCCGAATAATCACAGCTAACAAAACAAGTCTTGAGATCAAGACTTCAAACATACGAAGTTTCTCAAACGCTGTTATTTCCTTTCCTTTGTTAGGAGCTTTCGTTTGTTAGGTCTTAAAAATGTTAAAAGGTTTTTTGACGTGCTTAGCGCTATATAATAATAGAAATATGGAGCCCACAAATAAATTTTGTAATACTAGATCTCACACCACTAGCATCATAGATGTTCCATAACATTTCTCTTTTAATTAATTAACGTAACTAAAACTGGAAAGAGAAGCAAAACGTGTTGAAAGAGTGAACGTCCATCGTCATACCGCAGAAAATTAGTTTTTGTGCTTCTTTTTGACCCTACAATGACAAAACTTCGCAAACACGGAATTAAAACATAAGAAAAAAAAATTATGGCCAATCTAAGTATAGCACCATGATGTTATTTTGAAACTCTTTTTTTTCCCTTGCGCGCTTTATTAATAAAGTTAATCAAGACTAAAAAGGAGTCATAAGTCTTTGGTCTTTTGGATGCTTTCTCATCTGTCATGCACATTTTCTCCTGCTTTAACTTCTATCTCACTGCAGCCAGATTTGATGGGATGAAGCGAAGAAAATGCCATTCTCTAAAACGTTATTTCATGAAAAACGACAATTAATTGATAAACCACAACAACCATACGAACGACAATCAATGAAACGAGATAAAACACGGGAAATCTGACAGATGATGACATGAAGACGCCAAAACCAGAAAAACGAGATCAACGATGAACATTGAACACTGACATATATATAACTTGGAAAGGAAAGGGGAAAAAAAAAAAAAAGAAAGTAAATAGAAAACGACAAAGACCTGACAACGACATTAAAATGGGGAACGACAATAATTATAAGACAACATCATACAAAAACGACATACCACGTGAACTATATTATCAAGAATTCTTTTTTTAAAAGAAAAAAGAAAAGGAAAAAAAAAAAAGGCGGACAAGGAAAGGCAGAGCAAACTAAAAACGTCACCAAGCTTGTAAAGCGTCAATTAAAAAGACCATAATATCATAAACTACATCAAACTTGAAAAAATGAAAATAATCAGAATATGATAGACAACTTTGCAAACGGCAAAAAATTTAGAAAATGACAACACTAATAAGAACGACAGTTACATAAGAATAACATAAAAAACGACATCAACCTGATAAACGCTGGTAAAACATACCACAGAAAACTTTGAAAAAGACCCCGAAAAACAATGAATAAAAAAACATATAAAAGTTAAAAAAAGTAAAAACGACATAAAACATGTAAAGTTTCAAACAAATTTTTGGAAAAGGACAGAAAATTGAAACGGAAAATCACATAAAATGAAAGCAACATAAAGCGTCAATAAATGATATATAACTTGGAAAACAAGAACTTGAAAAATTACATACAATAAAACGGACAGGTGATAGAAAAATGCTGAAAATTTAAATATAACACGAAAGAAAATGACAAAAAAACGTAAAAACGAGATGAAATATGTAGATGAAAAACGACATACAAATTTTGAAGTCCCTTAGTAACAATAACATGGAAGACGAAATTATAAGACACTAAGACAGGAAGTCAATGGAAAAAAGGACCCTAAAACGGCAACAATAAGAGAAACGATAATAAAAGCAAACGGCAATGACTTTAAGAGCCATACATATTTTTGAAACGGCAATAAGTATATTTTAAAAGTGATGTAATAGAAAATTGATTCTATTATTTGGAACGTGGAAGTAGGCTATAGATTATGTGGTTTCCATATCAAAATGGAAGTTGGTGAAGGCCTGTTGAATAGGCTCTAGGAAAAACCAAGGTTGCTTCTGTTTGGTAATGGTAGGCGTGTATCATGATACCCCTTATGGCTGTACTATAAGACTCCAATTAAGTTGTTAACCCTTACCCTCGTATGCAATTTTTTTTTCATTTCCAAATTCTTCTAAGGACTGGCATGGCTCTCCCAATTTTTTTAATTTTGTGCTTCGAATTATAGTATTTTTATGTTTTGCGTTTTGCACCAGTGATTATGTGTGTTTGTGTGTGTATACATGAAGACTACTCATTCAATGAGCAGCGGACACTGTTTGTAGTCCTCTGCTTTCAAGAATACTGCTTCTGTTCCAGATTATCAAAACTTGTTCTGAAAAATAATTCCAAACCAATATCATGGACTTGAAAAACTTAATTAAGGGGGACTCTTATGGTCTGTCTTTTCATTAACTTGCTATTCTCTACAGTCTTCACTAAATAGGTTATGTTTGGAGCTGTATGGAACCAAAGAAGGGGATACTGGTCCCATATATTGTAAGCTACCCTTGTTCTCAAAAATAGTGCTTTTCTTTTATTTTTCTTGCTTTGAGAAAACAATCAGATGAAAATACACATGAGTAAGCCTTTATGAGGCAAAATAGACATTTACAGAGACCTATTGGAATTTAGTAGTTCTACTACCAATTTTCTGCAGCAAATATTTCTGCAGAACTGTCGATGAAAATATAAATGAGTTACTATTACATTTCTTGATGTATCTCTATGTTTAGATTATATCCAGCTCTTTTTATGCACTATGATCCTTATTTGCAGTTAATATATAAGAACTTGAACAAAAGAAAATAAAAGGCTTCTTGCACAGGCTCCTTATTTTGCAGTTAATGGGAATTTTCCTTTGCCTAAATTAAATATGTCAGTGTCACTCTACATTTATTTTTTTAATAAATGGTTAGTAGCTAGTCATCATTTTGATAAGGGCAAAGATTAGGATACTAAAAATTTACACCAGTGACGTAATATAATTTTTAGCCACGTAATTTTAATTTGTGTGGTCTTATTTTCAAAAAAAAAGTAATTGAAATGAACATCACCTGACATGGTGTAAGTTTTTGGTATAAGATATCAGTGTCTCTAGCATTAGTCGATAGTAGGTATTTGTAAAATTAAATACATTTTCTATGAAATAATTAATAATGAAAGAAAAGCAAATCCCCTTCGGGAAAAAAAAAATCTGTAAACCATTCTTTTCATCCGACCAGCCATATCACTGTATTCTATATCTCATGATACATTATGCATTATCAGGGTAATATTCACCTTCTAAGATCCTTCGACGTCGATCCACTGTTAACTAAAATCAACCAGCCAGCTAGCAAAATATTTTACCAGTAAGACCGATATATATACACAACCCTGTATTAAATATGCTATTGTTACACTACCGAGTTCAACTAGATCTGTTTCAACTTTTAGTTTCTTTAATTGTCTTATCCGTTAGTTGATCAAGAAAATTGTACGAATGATTGGTTCATGGATATTAAACCATATCTATTCCAACTTTAAGTTTCTTTAATACTCTTGACCGTTAATTGGTCAAAAAAATTGTATCACTCATGACCACAGCTATGTTGTTTCTATGGGGGACTTGAAGGTTTCACTTGTGATCAGGTGGTCTTAGTTTACATAGTAAAAATATTTGATTCAAACTTGAAAAAAAAAAAAAAAAAAAGCAAGGCGCGTTGAATGATGTGTACATCCATTGTTATATGGAAGAAAGCCACTATTAGTTTTTTAGTATTGAAGTTCTGATCAGACAGGCCACATTACAAAATGACAACGAAGAATGAAAACGACCAGAAAAATGAAAAACGACATGAGATAAATAAAAGACAGTCACCAGGGATAACCTCCATCCGGATAACCTGAAGAGAGTTAATTATTAATTATTGCATCACTATGAAGGCTCAGTTAAGACCTGCACTGGTCTTTCATTATTTTCTTTTTTCTATTTTTTCCTTTTCTCCCCCTCTTTTTGGCTGCAAACCTGACTAAGTTGCGAATGTAATATTTTACATTTTACACATAAATCTTTATAGCTATGTTTAAATTAAGTTCAAGCTTCACATGATACATGCAGTGGGATGTATTCTGATATATAACAGAGAAGAAGAGGAAAGGAAAATATTGCATCTAATGTATCTTTGTGCATCAATATTCATTTTCTACTCTTTCTTTGGTTTTTTGGTGTGTGTATATTAGTGTAAAAGCCAAATAGGTTTGTTTCCAAATTTTTCATGGAAATAGATCCCTCACAACTGTATTTCCTCAATTATATAAAAGTCAATAATAGATGAACAGTCTGTGAGTCATCTTGCATTGAAACAGAATGAACCTTGCACAAATAAAAAGAAATAAGTACTACTAATTAAGCCAATCAACTCAAGACAACTTTAAATGAGCAGAAGTTTTTATTTACTGCAAAATATAAATGATACCATTGATCTGTTCAACAATGAAATGCAGACTGATGATTTCCTATAACCAAGACCTATATTATTAACATGGCATTCCATAATAAACTTAGAAAGGAAAAGGAAATATTATATTATTTTCACATTCTCTAGCTACATATATTCTGGGGAACAATACTTAAAACACAAGAGAAGGGTGTGAAAGCCATGCATTAGTCCAGGAAGAACAGCTGTCGCAGACATTGGAAATCCTCATCAATAATGTCCCACCTTAGCTTCCTGCATAGCATCAAAACATAGTAAAAACAACAAAACAAAAGAATATAAATTATGCGGTACTAGATCCTTTAAGTTTTGTTCCAAAATGAAACGAAAAGTTGGAACTAAAAAGATATACCATAAATGTTTTGCAGGCATCCCAGGAGGCACCACTTTCCTCCACTAGCTAGCTACTTGCTTGGATCTTCCCCTGCTTCTCAAGCGAACATTCGTTTTACTTCTTCGCCGTTGTCCTCCAACTCTTTTAGTAAACCAATAATCAAAGGTTCTATTGGAAAGCACCATATATCCCAATGATATTCCGATCACCACTCCACAACCATATCCCATCATGACTATCTTCCAAAGAAGCAATCCATCTGTAGGCTCCTGATCATGATCACCTCCTTGTTCTGTTTGTGCCTTATCATTGCTGCATGGTATGGAGAGAAGAAATCCACATAATCCCGGGTTTCCACAGTATGAATCGTTGCTAAATGTGTTGAATTGCTTTCCATGAGGTATTGGTCCCACCAATTTGTTATGAGAAAGATTCAAGAATGCAAGTTGTGTCAGATCTGTCAATTGCCAAGGAATTTCTCCAACTAGCTCATTTGAAGAGAGGTCCAACCATTCAAGATTAGTTAAATTTCTCAATGACAATGGAATGAAGCTTGTTAACTTATTTTTGGAAAAATTGAGCCCTTTGAGTGATTTGAGGGTTCCAATCGATTCTGGAATCTCTCCTCCAAACTTATTTCTTGAGAAATCGATTGTCGTAAAAATGTTTATGAACTTTTCCAGTACAACTTCAAAACCTTTCATTACCACCATCACGGAATCTTGGTAATAGTAGTCTCCTATCTGTGTCAAGCTACTATCTGCATCTTCTTCTATCATAGCAATGAAACTCTCGAAATACTTTGTTGGCAAAAGACCGTTGAATTCATTGTTGGAGAGATCCATAATCTGCAACTTTTGGAAGGGAGATTTAATCGTTGGTTTTCCTATGGAACCATGGAATCTATTAGATCTCAGAACAAGAACTTGTAGCATTGGAAGATTTTCCAACCAGTTGGGGAAAGTATCATTTATCTCGTTGTTTCCCACGTCAAGAACTTCCAAGCTTTGGCAATTTTGCAACGATCGTGGTAGGATTCCTTCCAACTGATTGCCATTAAGGTGCAGACTCCTCAATTGAGTTGAATTTTCAAACATGTCAGGGATTATTCCACTGAACTTATTCATTTTCAGATCCAACACAGACAGAGAATACTGATTTACGAGGCACGACGGAATGGTCCCATGAAAACTATTATTAGACAAATCAAGGATGACTAGCTTTCTCAACTTACAATATGGAGGCGGTATTTCTCCAGTTAGTCGATTGTTTGAGATGAAAAAAACAACCGGTAGAGGTGGAACAATTGGAAGATGCCCTTGAAGCAGGTTAGAGCAAATGTCTAAAGTCCTTGAGTTTTTCCATGGAATTCCCTCTGTATGAGTTAGAAAGTTATGAGAAAGATTCAAAGAATACAATGAGTGTATTGTTCCCTTATTCCACAGCCATTCAGGAATCCTGCCGCGAATATGGTTATGTGAAAGCTCTAACTCATATAGGCTTTGAAAGCTTCTTAGAAAATATGGAAACCTACTTATATTGCATGAAGCCATAGCCAACCTTTGAAGTTGGGGGTGTTGGGAATCTGACCGCCTCAAATTCGCCACTCTCAGGATTTCACTTCAATGAATATCAGAATAACGGAGAAATAAAAATAGGGAACCACGACACAAGAATTTAAGTGGAAAACTCCTAAATCAGGAGAAAAACCACTGCCCTCCAGAAAAGACTTCACTATATGAAAAATTGTTACAATCATACAGCTTTTTCTCTTCTACCCAATGATCCCAAAAACATTCAAGCACTCTTATAAGTATTTTCTCACTCACACCTTTCACCACTACTCTTTGAACAAAAAGAGAGTTCACACCTCTCTATACTTAAGAAAACACTCCTAAGAAAACACAAAGAGAAGAAAAAAGGACTTTTAACTAGAGAAGAGAAAACACTAAAATACTTCTTTGGGATTGGGATGAGAAACAATGAGAGAATAGGTCCCTATTTATAGTTAAGGCTTACTAACCTTTTACACTTTTTCTACCAAAACTTACTAAAATAGATACACGGCCTATATGCATTTTTTACTCGGTATGCATGAATCAAGGAAGTTTTTATTATTTTTCTTTAATTGGGAAAACGTGTAAAAAATGCGTTAACAATCTCCCACTTGAAGACTTGATTTCAATCATGTCTTCACACTCGATCATTGAAAGGGCTCATCTCATAGTTACAGCTATCATTGTCTTCACCGATAATCATACTCCACCATATGAGTACACCACTTAGAATTGACGAATTCTAAGAATTTCATCTCGGTTCATGTCGAAAAAACCTTGCTGATAATTATGGTGCTAACTCCTACTGTTTGGCTTTTTCAGAAGTCCATCAGCCATCGACATCATTCACCACACACCCTGTATCAATGCCAAACGAATGCTTATGTGCAAACTTGTGAACCCTGAATCCTGCCGCTATATATATACATCCTCTTTTATGGCAACTTTAAGATTAGCGGCATGCCATGAGGATGTACACGTCTTCCAGATCACAAAGCGTCACTGTCCCCCTCAAAGGAGACAATATTAGCAACTTAATCAGACTTGGAGCTTCTAGCCGAACCTGCTCCACCTTTTGGACAATTTCTCTTAACGTGCCCAGATTGTCCACACGTCCAGCATATTATATTCTTTTTATTGGAGTTCTTCTTTTTCTCATTCTCGACTGTCAATGCTGAGCCTTCAGATGAATTATTACCACCACCACTCAGCCTTCTTTCTTCAGAAAGTAAATTACTCGTTGAAAAAACCATAGTCTCCTTCTCATACACTAGAATCGGTTTCATATGCTCATAGGAAGATGGAAGAGACCAGATTAATCGTAAAGTTTTATCTTCATCATCAATCTTAACTCCAATAGCCTCCAATTCAGAAACGATGCCATTTAAGATACTGAGATGATCAGATATTGTTGTACCTTCACTTATGCGTAGTGTATGAAACTGCTCTTTCAGGTACACCCGATTTGAAACACCTTTTGCCTGATACAATTCTCCAAGCTTTTCCCAGAGATCCTTAGCTGTAGATATTCCAAGCACATTTGCCAGAACATTTTTTGCCACGCACATCCGTATCACACTTGCCGCTCTCTCATCTAGATCTTTCCAGTCTTCATCGCTAATTTTGGATTTTCCAGAATTATCTCTGCCCTTCAAAACCTTGTGTAGTCCAGACTGAATCAGCAAATCTTTGACTTGAACTTGCCATAAGCCAAAGTTAATATTCCTGTCAAATTTCTCTACATCAGCTCTTATCGGAGTTAAATACTTGATTCCTGACATGTCGCTTTGTACCACAAGCTTGAGAAAATATCACAAAAAATAAAAATTCCCAAGAAAGATTGGAGGGGTCACAACGGTCCCACTTAAAATCCAATCTCCTTAGACAGAATTTTTTTTTTTTTTGTTTAGACTTCCACCGAGCTCTAGTACACCGAAGAACCTGCTGCTCTGAAACCAGTTGTTGGGAATTTGACCGCCTTAAATTCGCCACTCTCAGGATTTCACTTCAACGAATATCAGAATAACGGAGAAATAAAAATAGGGAACCACAACACAAGAATTTAAGTAGAAAACTCCTAAATCAGGAGAAAAATCACTGCCCTCTAGAAAAGACTTCACTATATGAAAAATTGTCACAATCATACAGTTTTTTCTCTTCTACCCAATGATCCCAAAAACACTCAAGTACTCTTATAAGTATTTTCTCACTCACATCTTTCACCACTACTCTTTGAACAACAAGAGAGCTCACACCTCTCTATACTTAAGAAAACACTCCTAAGAAAATATAAAGAGAAGAAAAAAGGACTTTTAACTAGAGAAGAGAAAACACTAAAATGCTTCTTTGGGATTAGGATGAGAAACAATGAGAAAATAGGTCCCTATTTATAGTTAAGGCTTACCAACCCTTTACACGTTTTCTATCAAAACTTACCAAAATAGATACACGGCCTATACGCATTTTTTACTCAGTATGCATGAATCAAGGAAGTTTTTATTATTTTCATTTAATTGGGAAAACGTGTAAAAAACGCGTTAATAGGGAATCGACATAGCTATTAGTGCTCAAAAAGAAAATGTTAAAAGAAAGGTCGAGATGATGAAGATTTTTCAACGTTGAGAACTTGTTTAACTCCAAAACACCACCTAAATTATTGAACGAGAGATCTAGATAGTAAAGGTTGTGTTTTTGAAAGATTGAGTTTGAAATACGGCCATGAAGTTTGTTAAGACTCAAACTAAGAGATGCTAGTGATTGAGATTTGAATCCTTCAATAGGACCAGTGAGCTGATTACTATCCAGGGCTAAATCCTGTAAAAATGGAAGGGAAAATATCCAAGAAGTTATTGATCCATTGAGAGAGTTCTGAGATAAGTCAAGATATTTTAAATAAAATAGAAGTGGGACTTGAGTGGCATTAGTATCAGAAATTTCCATAATCGGTCCAATGAAATAGTTTCGAGAAAGACTCAAGTAGGTGAGATGCTGAAAATTTAGAGAATACCACGGGATTCGACCTTCGAAATTGTTCAAGGAGAGGTCTAAAGTAGTGAGTTCTACTAACTGTGTGAGGTTAGCCATGAGTGTAGGATATGGTTCTTTGAAATTGCAATTGCGGAGATACAAAATCTGCAGCGACTTGGCACTTGTACTTAGATGCGATAAATCTATAGAGATTCTAGTGTAGGAAAGATCCAAGTACCTGAGTGGACTGCTCCAATTACATGTTGGGAGAGAACCACTAAGACCGGTGTTGCCCCATAAGTTGAGTAGACGGAGGTTTGGTAGGCGAAAAACGTGTTCTGGGAATGTTCCTTGTAATTGACACCTGCTAAGATCAAGAACCCTCAAAGAAGAAGATACATTCATCAAGGAAGTGACCGCTTCGACGTCGGACATGTTGACAAAAAGAGAAAACACCCTTAGATTGGTCAAGTTTTGAAGCATTCTTTTGAGGACGTATGTATCCAGCTTCAAGTCGTTGTCCAGATGGATCAAGTTCCCGTCCACATAACTAATCTCCAAAGAAAAAGTGAGTTGAGACAGTTTGGAGAGGTGAGACAATTCAATAGGGACATAACCAGATAAATTGGCATTACTGAGACTCAGCCATTTCACGTTGGCAAAGCTGCCAAATTCAGGTGGAATAGGAGAGCCATAGAAATAATTGTAATCGAGAATTAAAGTTTTGAGATGGCGAAGCGAGAAAAAGGTGCTGTTGGGTTGAAGAAGGCCTTGAAGTGTCATCACATAACACTCCATCCCATGAAAAACAATCCGTGCCATTCTTCCAAGAGACTGTCTTCGGATACGGGATCACATCGGCCACATTATTGACAGCATAAATATTTTGATTAATGGAAAAGGAGTTGTTGAATTGGAGCAAAGAAAGGCTGTCAGTAGGATGACACAATGGAGAAGAAGGAGAAAGTGAAGCAGAGAATGATTGAACAAGAGATTGAGAGTGAAGTAGAAAGAAAAGGAGACACAACCATGGTGATGACCACCCCATCTCTAATTAGGTTCTCAGTTTCCTAACTCAGACAACATGGAATGAGAACTCTCTCTGTTGTCTTTCTACTATTTATAAGTCCAAGATCTTCAGGGGATTGTAGTGAATGGGATACTGGTCAAGGAAGACTATTTTATCATGGCCGGCTAGTGTACTAAATTAGTATTATGTAGTTTCCATGAAGGATCCATTGAATCCAAATTGTTGTGACTTCAAAGTTAATATGCGTTGCATATGGTTTTTGTACTTCACCTTTTCGTTTTACTAAATTAGGTAAGTAAAAAACTAAAGAAAACAAGTCAAAACTCTTTGTAATGCTAATTGTTGACGGAGGTTTTGTCAATAGAAATTATGACCAAATTCGCAAGCAAAATCAGACTAAATTGCGTGCGATGAAAGAAAAGAGAAGACAGATTTTATAGTAGTTTAGCCCAAAAAAGATAACCTACATCCACTGTCGTTTATTATTGAGAGTGTTTACAGAGCCAGAGAATACTTGTCCGCCGTCCCCCAAAATAATGACTGAGAACTCCTATTTATAGAAGAAGAGTCCTAGTTGCATACAACAATACAATTACATGCCCCATATCAGTTGACATGATTATATTAAAAATAGTAAGATAAATACAAATATAGCTTAATTATTTAAATTTGAATTATCTCAATTTGAATTAATTATCTTAATTCAAATGATAATTATCTTGATATTGGTTGAGCTACCCATATCCAAATGATCAGTTAAGGTTACATGCATCTTCTTCAGAGTGATCGCTTTCGATTGTGAGCAAACAAAGATAAGCTTACCAGATGTCACCTAAATGAGCTTGCAAATGTTGCCTGACTTCAGTAGTTGAACTCACAAAATGAGAGCAAAAATAAATGAGCTCGGAATATGAGAGCAGAAATTAGTGAGCTCACAAAATGTAAGTAGAAGTAAAATAAGCTCACATAATGTAAGCAGGATCAAGTGAGCTCACAAAATATAAGCAGAAATAATTGAGCACACAAAATGAGAGCAGGACCAAGTGAGCTCACAAAATGTAAGCAGAAACAATTGAGCTCACAAAATGAGAGCAGAATCAAGTGAGCTCACAAAATGTAAGCAGAAACAATTGAGCTCATAAAATGGGAGCAGAATCAAGTGAGCTCATAAAATGTAAACAGAAACAAGTGAGCTCACAAAATATAAGCAGAAGTAAAATGAGCTCACATATTGTAAGCAGAAATAAGTGAGCTCACAAATCATAAGTAGAACTTCTCAAACGGCATGCATTCAATTATTGCTTGCACTTTCTTATAATGACTAGTTTTTTGCACATGACAGAGGTTTTGTCAACAGAAATTATGACCAAATTCGCAAGCAAAATCAGACTAAATTGCGTGCGATGAAAGAAAAGAGAAGACGAATTTTATAGTAGTTCAGCCCAAAAAAGATGACCTGCATCCACTGTCGTTTATTATTGAGAGTGTTTACAGAGCTAGAGAATACTCGTCTGCCTCCCACCCAAAATAATAACTGAAAACTCCTATTTATAGAAGAAGAGTCCTAGTCGCATACAACAATACAATTACATGCCCCATATCAGGTGATATGATTATCTTAAAAATAGTAAGATAAATACAAATATAGCTTAATTATTTAAATTTGAATTATCTTAATTTGAATTAATTATCTTAATTCAAATGATAATTATCTTGATATTGGTTGAGCTACCCATATCCAAATGATCAGTTGAGGTTGCATGCATCTTCTTTAGGGTAATCTGCTTCGATTGTGAGCAAACAAAGATAAGCTTGCCAGATATCACTTAAATGAGCTTGCAAATGTTGCCTGACTTAAGTAGTTGAACTCACAAAATGAGAGTAAAAATAAGTGAGCTCGCAATATGAGAGCAGAAATCAGTGAGCTCACAAAATATAAACAGAAGTAAAATGAGCTCACATAATGTAAGCAGGATCAAGTGAGCTCACAAAATATAAGCAAAAACAATTGAACACACAAAATGAAAGCAAAATCAAGTGAGCTCATAAAATATAAGCAGAAACAATTGAGCTCACAAAATGAGAGCAGAGAGCAGAATCAAGTGAGCTCACAAAATGTAAGTAGAAACAAGTGAACTCATAAAATGAGAACGGAATCAAGTGAACTCACAAAATGTAAGTAGAAATAAAATGAGCTCACATATTGTAAGCAGAAATAAGTGAGCATTATAAGTAGAACTTCTCAAACAGCATGCATTCAATTCTTGCTTGCACTTTCTTGTGATGACTAATTTTTTGCACACAACACTAATAATATGACTATTCCAGATTATGACCTTTCCATGTGAAGTCTTTAGATCTTGCTTTAGCCGTTAGCACTCTTCTCTTTTTTTCTTTTTTCTTTTTTTAGTTTACTTCAGCGTACTTATGTAAGGTTTGAACAATCTTATTAGGCTATATATGAAAAAGCAAATTCATAAAATTTGGGACTTCAAAGTTATCAAACAAAAACAGTTTTGGTAATTGAAAATTTTCTTACACACTACAATATTATCATTATATGTCTATGGTGTCTCAAGACATTATAACTTGAACAGAGCTATTTCACTACTAAATTATGGCAACATATAGTTACAAAGCTACTACTAGTGCATTCACTCGTTACTTAACTAGGCTATATATTCTCCTTCTTATATCATTTATACAACGACATTTTTCTTTTCAATAATTTTTTCAGAAGTCGACAAAAAATTTTGAGATACTTGTCAATTTGGGATGAGACAAAGTAAAAGGCTGGGAGTAGCTGAAATTGTTTTTGCTAAACCTATATATACACTCTGTTTCCATATGATGAACGTAGAGTCATATAGCTTGTCGTTACTAGTTATTTTTGTCGTTTCTCTTGTATTTATCAAGTTTTACGTCATATACAGTCTTTTCCTCCTCTTTTTAAAGTTTTCTGTCGTTTTCAACTTGTGTTGCCGTTTCCAAGAACCTGAAGCTTTTAATACGCCGTCGTTCTGTTTCTACTTTGTCGTTTATGTCTAGTTGTATATGTTTATTTAATTTATGTCCTTTTTCATTTGTATTATTGTTTTCGACCTTTTTTTTTTTTTTTCACTTCTCAAGTTTCCTTTCATTTCCAAGTTGTCTGATTCTTTTTTTTCAATTTTGTCGTGGTTTAAATTGCAAAATGCCGTTTCCTAAATTAGTTTTTTTTTTTTTTCTCGAGGGGGTCCAATTTAGTCTTATTTGTTACTTAGTTGTCTGCTCTTTCGAATTGCTCTTCGGTTTCAGAAGTTCGCCACTTTGTTTTACTATATTGTCGTCGTTGTTAGGTTCTATGTCGTTTCAAAGTTTCTTTGTCGGTTTTTTTCGTTGCTTTTAAGTTGCATTGTCGTTTACAATTTGGTTTTCGTCTTTGTCTATTTTCAATTTAAGAAATTCACCCTTTACAAACCATTTTCTCTATCATGCGTCGTTTCGACTGTTGTATGATCCTCATTTTTTTTTTTTCCATGCTTAATGTTGTACTTCTGTTTATTGCGGTTTCCTTTACCGCAATATTGTCCTTTTTTTTTATCAGTGATGGAGTCCAGAAATTTTTTTAGGGGGATATACACTGAAATTTTTTTTAGCTAATTTTGAAATACATTAGTCAACATAAACTACCATACAATTAAATAAAAGTATTTAAAGTGAGTCTAAAGAAAAAATATCCAAAGTGTGGGTAAAATTAAGTACTTCAAAATAATATAAGGAAAATTCAGAAATTAAAAAAAAAATAGTAGATCATATTAGGGCTATTATTGATTCTTTTTTATAAAAACAGGGAAAAGACCATAATTATAAAAATTTCATAGGTAAACTAAGGATAAAACTGAAATTTTAAGATAAAATAGAGGTAAAAAGTATAATATTTGAAAAAATGAGGGGCCACCGGCCCTCGCGCCTGAAGTGGCTCCGTAGTTGTTTCTTACTATTTATATTCATCGTCAAGTGCTTCAATCTTTGGCATCATTATCATCATTTTCTAGGGAATAAACTCACACTAAATCTACCTCATTTGCAACCTAGAAAAATGATTAATTATTTCAGAGGCTCCCCTGTTTTACCAGAGTTTGGCCAATAAAAGGACATTTAAGTTCTTATCGTTTTTAATATAAATTGTTGTTTATACATTTAGGGCGCGTCTACAGTAGGGGCGCCCCTACGTAGGGCCCTGTCTATTCACCGTTGGATGGGAATTTGTATATAAATAAATTCTCCACAGATTCCCGTTATTCTCCACAGATTCCCATCTAACGATAATTAAGGCATGACCCTACGTAGGGACGCCCCTACCGTAGCCATCCTTATATATTTATTATTGATGTCAACGGACGTTGTACTCATTTAAGAGTTGACGTCAATCTGTCATTTGACATTACCACAGAAACTTGCTTTCAGTATATTTTGTCGTTTCAGGGCTGTGGTCGTTTAAAGTTATTATCCATTGTCGTTTTCCCATGCTATTGCGGTCTCTTAGGAAGTTTTTCATTCCAAAATTGCGTCGTTTTACAAGATGATGTCTTTTTTATGGAGCCCTTGTCGATTAAATAACATGTTGTTCTGACACAGAATATTCATTTATTAGTAATGTTGGCGTTTAGGACTTATTGTCGTTTACGATACCTGTTGTCTAAAATTAATAAATTTATTGTCGTTTAACTAGATACTATCATTTCTTTTGACTGTTGTCGTAGTTTCATGGTACCTTACTTGCTTTCAAAGATGTTGTCGTTTATTAAGATATTGTCGTCTTGCAAACCCGTCTTGCCCTTTCAAGACTCCAACTTCAATGGCCAAGAACCTTCACAAATCTCTTCCATCTTTCAGGTCCCTCAATTGGTGGCCAAATACATGGAGCTTCGTAGAGAGTTGCCATCACTCCTTTCCTTTGAGTCTCGCTCACCACGTTATCTTTGACTCCCTCTCTGTTGGCTAAAACCTCCTAAATACAAATTTTCTCATATTTTGGATATTCCATCCAAGTTAATACACAAAAAATCTTCACTTTGCAAGTCAAACAACACGAAAAAGCTCCACAGAGATTGGAGAATTTTTGTTCATTGAAAAAGGTCATGATAGCATTATTCTCTAATTTTTACTCATTACTAAATACTAATGTACCCAAGTTCTAATTTCTCCTTAAACCCATATTTCTTCGTGAGGTTTCTAGTTCATCACACCTAGTTTTATTATTTTTGTAGTTTGTTGTCTATCTATTCATATGGATTAAATATAACATATATGGATCTAGCTGTAGAAATTCAATGTTGCTTAATTATACGCCTAATTATAAGGTTAAGTGTGGCCATAGTAGCAAAATTGTTGAATGTACATTTTCAACATGTTGTTTAACTCGGCAAGAGTTGGAAACAAAAATAGGGAAACTTAGGGGATGTTTGGCATCATAACTAAAAAACAGTTTTTTGTTTTTAAAAACAGAAAACTGTCTTCTGAGAATAAATAAGGGTGTTTGGCATTGTTCTCTGAGAATAGTTTTTAAAAACAGAGTTAAAGAAAACAGAAAATTCAGAGAACAACATTTTGTTGTTCTCAAGGTGTTTTCTTAACTTTTTTCTTTTTAAAAAAAAATAAAAAAAATTTTATATGACTTTCGTATACATATTTTCTCGTAACTTTCTCTCTCATAACTTTCTCTCTCCTCACTTTCTCATCACTTTCTATCTCTTTATTCTTTTAATCCTTATTCTCTCTCATCATTTTCTCTCTCCTCATTCTCTTTCATCACTTTCTCTCTCCTTATTCTTTCTCATTATTTTCTCTCTCCTCATTTTATTCCATCACTTTTTCTCTTATCATTTTCTATCCCTTTATTTTTTTTAATCACATTATCTCTCTCCTCATTCTCTATTCCTACTTTGTTTTTTATAATTTTATTATTATTATTAATTTGTATTCTCATGCATTCTTATCACTTTCTCTCTTTTGTGTGTTTTCATTAGTTTTTTTTTTCCTTCTATCTTTCTCAACACTTTTTATTTCCCTATTCTCTCTTATCACTTTTTTTCTCATTATTATCTTTCATTATCTTTTCTCTTATAACTTTTTCTCTCCTCATTTCCTTACTTGAATTTATCTCTGGTTACTCTCTGTTGACTTTTTCTCTCTAAATATTTTTTTTATAATACAAATACGATTTTTTATATTCATATAATTTTTTTCTCTAAAAAATAGTTCTAGAAAACATTTGCCAAACACCCATTATTTTCTGAAACCATTATAAAACAATTTTTGTTCTCATTTCTGAAAACACAACTTTGAAAACAGAAAACAAAAAACAATGCCAAACAGGCCCTTATTTATTTTTCGGTCTTTATCATTTGGTTTGATTTGATTACTTTTGAAAGTATTAAATCATGAAACTTTATTTTTCTCACCAAGGTTTTGAGAATCAACAGTGGAAAGGATAGGACTACAATATAAGTAAGATTCTTTGGTTATAATTGCGATGCATTGAGATTCACAATTCGGTAAGACTATTAATTATTGTATTTTTTTAACAAGTATTTGAAAGGTCAATTACTACGAATTTTAGTGATTTCAGCTTAATATTTGAGTGTTTAATTAGATTAGTTGAAGATATATATACATATACGTGTATATATATATATATATCTTGCGAGGCTACTGAATTGATATAATTTAAGCATGGAGACTTATCTCTTTTGGTATACAATAAAGCTTTCTCTATGGGGTATTGCTGCCCACAACTTGGGAATGGGCTTGACAATGACCCTTTTGGATTTAGCCAATAGACCACTTGCTATTGGGGTGAGGTCTCTATTTTTCTTGGAAACCCAATATTTTAAAAATTTTAGGGCCTGTTTGGCATTGTTTTTTGTTTTCTGTTTTTAGAGTTGTGTTTTCAGAAATGAGAACAAAAACTGTTTTCTAATATTTTCAGAAAACAATGGGTGTTTGGCAAATGTTTTCTAAAAATATTTTTTAGGAAAAAAAAATTATATGAATATAAAAAATCATCTTTGTATTATAAAAAAAAATATTTAGAGAGAAAAAGTCAAGAGAGAGTGACCAGGTATAAATTCAAGTAAGGGAATGAGGAAAGAGAAAGTCACAAGAGAAAAGGTAATGAAAGATAATAATGAGAGAAAAAGTGATAAGAGAGAATATGGAAATAAAAAGTGTTGAGAAAGATAGAAGAAAAAAAAAACTAATGAAAACATACAAGAAAGAGAAAGTGATAAGAATACATGGGGATAAAAAATAAAGACAAAAAAACTTATAAAAAACAAAGTAGTAATAAAGAATGAGGAGGGATAATGTAATTAAAAAAAATGAAAGGATAGAAAATAATGAGAGAGAAAATGATAGAATAACATAAGGAGAGAGAAAATGATAAGAGAGAATAAGGAGAGAGAAAATAGTGAGAGAGAATGAGAGAGAAAGTGATGAGAGAGTATGAGGATTGAGAGAATGAAGAGAGAGAATGTGATAAGAGAGAGTGAGGAGAGAGAAAGTAGTTAGAGAAAGTGACGAGAGAGAACTATGAGAGAGAAAGTCACAATAAAATGTGTATATGAAAGTTATATGAAAGAATTTTTATTTTTTTCAGAAAAAGAAAAAGTTAAGAAAACACCTTGAAAACAACATTTTGTTATTCTCTGAATTTTCTGTTTTCTTTAACTCTGTTTTTAAAAACTGTTCTCAGAGAATAATGCCAAACACCCTTACTTGTTCTCAGAAAACAGTTTTCTGTTTTTAAAAACAAAAAACTGTTTTTTAGTTATGATGCCAAATAGCCCCTTAGTCACTCAAAGCTCCCATTTGGTGGAGCTCTGTACTTTGTTTCTTACTATTGCCTTATCATAGATTTTGTTCTACACAAGAAACACGTTTCCTTACCTATCCAATCCTTTAGTTTTTTATGATGATCTCCCTGTTATTTTATCTCTGTTACGAAATAATAAAGCGCGTTATTATGAATTAGAAAAGTGCAATATTTCCACAAGTCGGGGATCTTAAAAAAAAGAAAAAAGAAAAAAAAAAGCCGGAACTTTGCAACTGAACCTTATAGTTTAGAGAAGAATATTATACTTTATGCAGCTAATAAGTTATAATGTCTAGTGAACAAATGGTGAATAAAGTGTTTACGTTTCTCTTCCACATGAAATATACACTTATGTATTATATTTTTAAATATGTTTGGTAAGAGGGAGGATAAAAAGGATTGGGTATTTAGGAAGGAGAGAGAATGTGATAAAGGGAGAAAAGAGTAAGAATCCCTTAAATTATTTCGCAATAAGAATGAAGAGTAGGAATGATAGAGAGTGGTTATCTGTAAAATTATTATATATACTACTCATTTCATGATTTTTTTGAATAATTATTACATTGGATAATTCACTTTTTTCCCCTCTCACTCGTCTCTGATCCTTCCAACTTTGAAAGAATGAAATATGGTGGGTACGGAAGGAGTCCTTCCCACTTCACTTCTCCTATCACCTCTACAAAACGGAGGATAGTTGTTCTCCCCCATTCCTCTCTCTCCATCTTTCTCCATCCTTCTGAAAATCCACTCTACCAAATGTTTGCATTATATTTGGGATATATGCAGGTATAATCCACTAGTCTTGTAACATGAAACAACATGCCTATAAAAAAAACTAATATCATGGAACAGAGCTAAAGAAGGTTCACTTGAAGTACTATTACAAATGTAAAGATTGAGCATCATCCTCAATAAGTATCTCATCACCTAGATGCTTTAGTCTTTCTCCTAGGGATGAGATTTTTTTTAGTTTTGCCTTCTAACTCCCTTATGTTGTTGCTCCCCTATAATCATTTCACAAAGCCAACTAAGTTTCCCATAGAATACAAATTATACCAAAAATTAATCAAACTTAAAATATTGAAAAAGAAACTTAGGATTATAGAAACCCATCGTTGAACTCGAACAAAAAAAAAATCAAAGAAAAGTAACCAAGAACAATGGAGAAATCCCATGCCTTAATCTTCACCGCAGACGACTCAATCACTCTTCCTTGCCACATGACTAAAACTCTTCCTTCCTTCTCGCTGACCTATCAACTTACAATATCTTAAGAATAAGTAAAAACTAGAGCACTGTAATCTATATATATATTAAGCCTGAAGCAGAGAGAAAGTAAAAAATCTAGTAACTTTTTTTATTAGTATTCTATTTTTAAAAATTTAAAAAAATTTCTAATTTAACTCTTATTTTTTCATGATATACTTGTTCTATTATTATTTTTCCATACTATGATTGGTTTTACTATATATATAAATTATAAAACATAATTTAATAATTAATAGTAATGATAGTTTATATTAAATTTAGTTCATTGAATAAATAGTAATTTTACATTTATTTTATCAAATACATTTATTTTTCTATGTAATATTATTGTGATACATTATATCTAATTATAAAATAAATCAATCTTTTAACCTCACAATTTAAATATATATATATATATATATATTTGGTACTAGCAATGAAAATAGTGTTGCAGTAATTGATTATATATAGACCTATATGAGGAAATGTAATATATAGGTTGCCAATCCGGTAGGTATTTTTCTTTTACCTATGTGTAGGTATTTTTTTTTAAGCCATTGGATTATCATTTAATGGTGATCTAACGGCAATAATAAAGTGCATGAAAAGATGTGCATCATTAATAATATATCTCTCTCTCTCTTACCTTTTACTATAAAAAAATGTGCATGATAAATTTTCATTGGCCAAATTGATACCTGTACATAGGTAAAAAAAAAAAATACCTACTGGATTGGTGTTCTATAGTATATATGTATTATTATTTTAGAAGTCGTAATATAAATATATATATGTATATTTATAGATATACTCTGCCCGTTGAATTGATCCAAATTATTGCGCTTTTGTGCCTTAATTGCCAACTCTGAGTTTTGGATTTTTTTTTCTTATTGGTGAAATTCAAATAGAAAATCTTTTTCCAATCTATTTTTTTTTCTAATATTGTTTATATCTAAAATTTTATCTTACAAGTGAAATTTTGGTCTTAAATTTATTAATTTATTTAGTTATTTTTTTTACCCAAAACTGGAAATTCAAGAAAATGTTTTGGTAATTAATCTTTGTTCGATAATTGGATCTAAACAAAGGGTCTGGTCATGAGCAATGTGAATTTGAATTTGTTAATATATTTAATTATTAGTTATTAGTATTATTTTTTATGGGTTACAATTCGACAGCATCTAAAAGGCACCAAATTACTAGGTTTAGATGTTTGATATAAAATTTATAAGTACTAATAATTATTGTGAAAAAAGAACGCAAGTGTACGTGTCGCAAACAAGTAATAAAATAGTAGTTATGAGTATTGTTCCCATAAGGACTGTATTTTCCAAGTACCAAAATTATTCTAACCCTAACTTTATTTGAAAATAAATTAGAAAGAAAATTTACACAAAAATAAGATAAATCAAAGCAAAATAAAATAAACGGGACTTCAGAAGACTAAAGACTTAGGATTTCTGATTTTACCAAGACTAATCTTGTCTAAATCTCCTATTTAATTAAATCAAATTTTATTCCATATATTGACAGTGAATTTCTCTACTATAGCCATTAATCTTTCTCAGGTGTTAATAATTTAATTCAACTAGCAAAGTTATGCATCTCTATCAAAACTCTAAACTAATCAAATTTCATTAAGAACAACCGGCCCAATAGTGGTCTAGGTTCCTTTTGAACCTTGCTTTTTCAAAGCCTATCCAGGTTCCTTTTGAACCTGACTTTTTCAAAGTCTTTCACAGATCTGATACTCGAGCATGGATGGACCAAGAGAGATGGAAACCAGCTTGGAGGTCGATGAGATAGACGAGGTTGTTGGCCAGGTGGAAAACTTGTATTTTGACGATCTCTCCTTGGACCTAGAACCAGATGAGGAATCCGGGAGTGAAGTTATTTCAAAATCCCTTGTGGGTCGTTTCATGACTCACAAACAAGTCTTTAATAGCCTTCTTCGAGATGTGCTGTGCAGGATTTGGAATCCTGCTCCTGGATGGAAGATGCAAGAGCTGGCAAAACACACTTTCCTCTTTAGTTTTACTACTCGAAAAGAAGTCGATTATATTTTAGAAAATAGACCATGGTCCCCTTGCAATGGGTTCCTGATGATCACAGAGATGCCAAACGATGGCTTATAGGGATCAGTAGATTTAAGCATAATGCCGTTATGGGTCCGAGCTTATGGATTCCTAGTTAAGTTTATGACAGATAAAAATGCAGCAAAGGTGGCTGCTTGTACAGGAAAGGTACTGGAGATACTACTTATCTTTAAGAAAGGGATCCTGGTAAACAGTTACATGAAGTTTCGGGTCGAGGTCAATCTGAACTCTCCCATTCAAGCTAGGTTTTTACTACCAAGAGACAGAGATTCCCCACTCTGGACATACTTCAAATATGAGCACCTGCCAATGGTGTGCTTTAAATATGGATATATTAGTCATGTTGAAGTGTATTGTTTGAAAGGGAGAATGCAGGTAATATCACCAGAAAGTCGGAAAGTTAGCCTGTATGGGCCTTGGCTCAAATATAGTTCTAGAACATAGCAATATTTTGCCAAGATTGACGAAAGAGATAAGTCTACCATGGTGGAAATCACACATCTTGTTAGTGTAAAGGAAATGGTAACTGGTAAATACTCAGCCCCGGCAAGTGTAGACTTGATAATCCCTGAGAATGAACCAACAGCAGTCGTAAAAGGACGATCAGTGACAAAGATCCTGAACTGAGACAGTAGGGTAGACATTGATACCGTGCTCACTCCGGAAGCACGTATTCCACATGTTGGAAAAGTGGCAACAACAGATAATGCTAGCACACAATCCAAAAAGCATGCGCAACTTTTTAAAAGAGGCAGGTCCTACATTGCCACAATTAGCCTTAGTGGAAGTAATAATACTCTGTAGGTTAAAGAGCTGGCAAAATTGTTTAAAGGCACATTATCTCCTAAGAACTAACTGGGCCCTTCTTCTACAAAGCCCAGGCGTAACTCTTATAGAGATATGGGTCATAAGCAGTCACCACAATCAACTAAAACTCGGACCCTACATTATGATACTAGACCTGGCGGCCATAAAGTAGCAACAAAACAGAAAAAGGCCAACTAGGAGAACGAAGAGCTGGAGTTTAGACCTCTTAAGTTTACCAGACAAAAAGTTAACTCAACCACTATTACAACAGAGAGATAAGATCCAACGCCTGAAACAGATAAAGAGACCACTAGTTCTGAAGGAAACACAGAAGGAACATCATCACCTTTGGGCCAAAATATCACGATTAGGAAGGATCTAAATAGGAGTACATAGTGGAAAAGACAAGGAATGTGCCTGATCTAGAAGAAAACATGGTACCTAACTGGGATTTTGGGATGGCCGAGGAGGCGGGCCACAACATGCCCCCAAGGTCCTCATGAAAATATTATCGTGGAACTGTCAAGGTTTGAGTCAGCCCTGAGCAGTCTCGGCTCTACAAGCCTTAATCTATTCTGAGGACCCTGACTGTGTGTTTTTAATGGAAGCAAAAATGGATTCTGCTAGGATGGGGAATCTCTGGAGAAAGTTGGGTTTCGTTAATGCGATAGTTGTTTCGTCAGTGGGAATGGCGGGAGGACTTTTTCTAATGTGGAGATAGGGAATTGATTTAGATTTGATCTCAGCCTCTAAATCTGTTATCACGGTGTTCGTTCATAGTTTTCACAATGAGGAAGGATGGTTTTGTTATTTTACTTATGCAGAACCTCAGGTCTCGCAAAGAAGATTTTTTGGGCACAATTCACCTCTGAGGTCATGACGAAGGGCAGGATTTGGGCATGCATAGGGGACCTTAATTATGTTTTATCAGTGGAAGAGAAGTTGGGAGGTAGCAATTTCCAGACCTATGATGGAAGTGGGCTCAGAGAATTCCTATTCCAAACTGTTTCTATGGATGTGGATTATTCCAGAGGAATGTTCACCTGGACTGATAGGAGGGACCTAGAACACTTGGTCAAGAAAAGACTAGATCGAGTTGTTTATAATCCTCACTGGACGGTCTAATATCCAAAAGCTGGAGTTAGAAATCTAGCTATTCAGGATTCAAATCATGCACCTATACTGGTACACATGAGAATGGAGAGAGAGAAAATCCGTACTCCCTTCCACTTCCTAGAAGCCTGGTCGAGAGATCCTACTTGTCGATCAGTAATAGCAGAAGCCTGGAACATTGAAGTGGAAAGATACAGAAGTTTTAGACTCATGACTAAATTGAGGAGTACAAAAAAGACTTCGAGAAAATGGAACAAGATTTGTTTTGGCTACTGTCAGGACAAGTTGAGAATTCTCAATAAACTACTAGTTGAAATTCAGAACCCTCTCTCAAGCAAACCTAGATCTGGAAGCTTCAGTTAAAATAGAGATTTTGGAGATCCGTGAGAGGGAGACTAGCATCTGGAAGCAGAAATCCAGGGAAATTTGGCTGACTCATGGTGATCAAAACTCAAAGTTCTTTCATGCTTTAACATTAGTTTGCAAAAAAGGAAATCATATTTAGGCAGTCTCAGAGAATGGAGTAGATTGGTTGATTGGCAGGAAATTTATTGGAGATTACTTTATTAGAAATTTTAATGATTTATTCATCTCTTCACATCCAGTAGTGGATGGTGAGTTGGATGATTTATTTGATCATAAAATTTCTGGGGAGAAAAATATTTCTCTATGTCGTATCCCAACTCGAGAGGAGATTTGTCTGGTGATTTGGAACATGCATATCTTGAAATCCCCTGGGCCTGATGGGATGCCAGCTTTGTTTTACAAGAACTACTAGGACATAATTGGATTGGATGTGGTCTCCTTTGTTCAGGAATTCTTCAGTACGGGAAAGTTTATGAGATTTATTAACCACACTTTCATTGTGTTTATTCCAAAGCACTCTAGTGCTAGATGCTTTAATAATTTTAGACTAATTAGCTTGTGCAATGTGGTTTACAAGGTGATCTCAAAAATCCTTGCTAATCGGATTCGTGAAGTTCTCAATGACCTTATTTCCCCTTACCAATCAGCTTTTGTTCTGGGTCACTGGATAGCAGAAAATTCAGTCCTTGCTCAGGATATTTTACATGTTCTAAAGAAAAAGAAGGGAAAATAAAGTTTGGTGGGACTAAAGATGGATATGTCTAAAGCTTATGATCGTATTGAATAGAGCTTCCTAGGCCGAGTTCTGAAGGCAAATGGATTCTGTGAGAAGTTCTGAAAACTTGTCTTATTTTGTATAATCTCTGTTTCCTTTTTAGCTTTATTAAATGGAGGACCTCTTCGAAGTTTCTCATTGGCGAGGGGACTTTGTCAAGGAGATCCTCTTTCCCCTTACCTTTTCATTGTGTTTAGTAAAGTTCTTTCTAAGTTGCTGCTTCATGAACAGGCACGAGGTGGACTGTCGGGGAATAGAATTTCTCAGAACACTATGCCGACTTCTCACCTCATGTATGTGGACGATGTCTTTCTATTTTGTGGTGCGAATCTGGGTCAAATTAGAAGACTTCAGTAGTGTACTGATACATATTGCCTCTGGTCTGGACAACTTGTTAATAACCATAAATGAAGCATAGTCTTCTCCAAAAACTACCTCCAAGAAGAGAGAAATGTGATTTTGGACATGCTAGGCTATAAGGAAATGCATGGGAATGAAACTTTCTTGGGCAACCCTCTCTTTTTCCTCTAGTAGCCGAGTGAGGGATTTCAATTTCTTGAAGGAAAGAGTTTATTCTAGACTTGAGGGATGGAAATGCAAGTTATTATCATGAGGTGGCCGCACTACTCTCATCAAATATGTGTTACAAGGAATACTGACTTATAGTATAGCTTCTTTCAACCTTCCTACCTCTTTGTGTGATGATATGGATAGAGCAATTCGAAAATTTTGGTGGACTTTAGTGAAATTCCTAGCTCTTATGTCTTGGGATTCTTTGTGCCAGCCAAAATACTCCGGAGGTTTGGGCTTTCAATGCTTTCGGGATGTTAATTTTGCCTTCCTTGTGAAACTTGGATGGCTTTTGGCATCAGGATCTATCTCCCTCTGGGCTTCTACCCTTCGGAGTAAATACTGCCACTCCTCAAATTTCTAGGCTACTAAGCTGTCTAGGAATGCCTCGCTGATGGCAAAAGCTATTTGGGGCACCAGAGATTTTATTCGGTAAGGCAGTTGTTAACTACTTGGAGATGGAGAGTCAGTAGATATATGGAATTCCCCCTGAGTTCCCTGGTTGGACATTGACAAAACTAGGGAGGCTTTCAATCTGATGGTCCCTACTGCTAAATCTAAACTCAATTCTTTGCTGGTGCCAAATTTGAGGGTCTGGAATACTAACGCCCTCTCAAGGTGGATTCGTCCTACCATGATAGCAGAGTTTGATAGAGTTCCCATCCTGCCTTGTCCTCACACCGACCGATTGGTTTGGAAAAGCGCTAGGGATGGATCTTTTTCAATCAAAAGTGCATATCGAGGCTTATGCCAAGCACACTTTGACAATCCTACTAATTTATAGAAGCAAATTTGGTAGAGCAAAATACATGAACGCCTAAAAATACTTCTTTGGAGAATTGCTAAAAACTCTTTACCTACAGGTGATCGGTTGGGTTTGATCATTGGTCTCTTTGATAGAAGATGCTATTTATGCTCGAACTCACAAGATTCGCTCATTCATATTTTTGTGGGTTATTCCTATACAAAATGCTTATGGTTTGGAAGCAAATGGCATCTTCGCCTTGACTCTCTCCACCTCCAGAATGGGAGGGAACTTGTTCACTGGTTTTTTTATCCTCCTCATATTGGATCTGATTCTTATGAGTTGAAAATGGAGTTTAGTATTTTTATTACAGTACTTGTGATAAGGTTTGGAATGCCCGCAATTCGGCCTTCCACTCAGGGACTCTGATTGAACCAAGAAGGTTACTCTCAAGTATAAATGATGCAACTACAGAGCACTTGAAGATACTGGTAGTGATGGGAAGAGGTGATATCTTTAACCTTTCTTCAACTAACAGGTTGCCTCAATGGCAGATTCCTAGACTTGGACGTATAAGAGTTTTCATCGATATAGCTTTCAAAAATAATAGAGGAATTGTCGGTATGGTAGTGCAGATTAATGCATCTCAGATCCTAAGGCTTGCTGCTCAGTGTTTCAAGGCTGACTTTCCACTGGAAGTTGAACTTTTAGCTCTAAAATTTGGAGTGGAATCTTGAGCCGCTCTAAACTAGACAAATGTTGTGTTCTTTTCTGACAATCTAGAAGTGGTTAACTCCATTGCTAGCTCTTCTTGTCCTGTTTGGAGCCTTTTATATTTAAGTATTTATATTCGTAATGTGAGTAGTAGGTTGAATTACTCAGTAATTTGAATTCCTAGAACCTTGAATGGGTCTACATATGCTTTGGCCTCTTGGGCCTTTAGACATAACCGTTCAGGGATTTTTGCTTGGTGGGAGGTTGCCCTGTTTGTGACAACCAATTTACTTGTTGATCTTGAATAAAGGAATCTTTTCGGAGCAAAAAAAAAAAAAACATTAAGAACAAGAAATTCATAAGCACTGCACAAATCACATAAATATCTCTATCTTATGTTAAATTCATTGTATTCCAATTAGGTCAAATTCAATTATCACTTCTCAGTCTCAAATTAAATTTAAAATTATGCAACCGTTAATCAGGCATTCACAAACATTAAGGATAAATTGAAACACTCAACATATATTATTCCTAATTAAACTAAGAAAATTTAGACATTCATAATCTGACTACATCATAGTCCTAGAAAAGAAAATTGGTGCATAGCTAAACTAAAAACAAACATTAAAAATAAATATAGAGAGCATTGAAAATAAAGAGAATAGAGAAAAAGAGAAGTGAATTTGAGTAGAAGCACTCCCGTCTCTAGCTCATGCTATCCTTCTCTTTCTCCTGAATTCTCTCTCTGGACTGCTATGTTCACTCTCTAGAATAGTGTGTTGTTGTTTCTCCGGTACAGTCTATTTATAAGTGCCGAAAGAGTGTTTCTCAATTGTACACGTTCTCTTAGTCCTAATCTGATTGGTTGGAGTGATGTGTCAATATCAAATTTTTCTTTTTTTCTTTTTCTTCTTTTCCTTTTTATTTTTAAGTTTCCGTGCTATGGAAAATAATCAAGTGTAACATATTTACGTGAGCTCGACACTAAAATCATGTCCAATTGGCTAGCGAAAAAGTTCATGACTTCTTGGAGCTGATGGGGCACTTTCAGATTAAATAGAGAACCGGAAGTACGAAGCATCGCGCATCACCAGATCTGACCAAGGATAGAGAAATGATAGCCAGCTGCTGACTTCGAGCCCCACTATTGACCTTGTTTGCCCACTCGCCTGCTGCCCGCGTGGGTCTCGATTTGACGGCCAGTATCACATCTGAGATCCTTTTTCCTACTCATGTGATCCTGAATCTCATCAATCCGATTTTTCTTACCTAAGTAAAATTAAATAAATAAAACTAAATCTAAATACTAAAATCCTAATTTAACACAAAATAACTTAAATTATTCTAAATACTAAAGTAAAAATACTAAAAAACACACATTTTAATAAATAAGAATACACAAATAATTTTATTAAAAATATAATTATCAATAATCTCATATTAATGCAGAAACACATAATAGATCGATATGAACATCAGGAGCTCTTAAAATTCAAACTTGAAGAATAACAAATGTTGTAATAATTAACATATAACCTCGTATTACAATTTCAAATATTACATGTTAACGACTAGTTTTTATATATAACTAATACATAGTTCCAGCCCACAGCCCAACTCAACAGCCTAGCCCATTTTCCCTAGGTTCCATTCTTAACATTCTCAATCTGCCTTTGGCCTCACACACCCCCGTCACTCGAGTCTCGGGACTCTTAGCCGTCACTCTCACCCACTCAACTCTCTCTCTCTCCGTTTCTCTCTCGCCCTGTCTCCGCGCTCACCCACTCAACTCACTCGTTCCACCGCACCCAACTCTCTCTCTCTCTCTATATATATATATACACATATATATATATCTCCCGCGGTCTCTCTCGATCTCTGTCCCGTACTCGCCGTGACCTTCTCTCTTGGACCAACCTCAATCAATCGATTTTCTACTCTGTTTATACATAGCTTGAGCTTGCCTCTGCTTAGGCAGCTTGAGTGATTGCTCTAGGTACTGATTGTGTTACTTCTGTCTCTTCTCTATGTCGGTATATGTTTTATGTGATTGACAACTATGTATGCACTTGGGATTGATAGTTGCCTGTATAGTGTTTGATGAAATGCATCTATGATACTTACTTTGGCTGCTTTGTCAATCGGTTATTTATACAGTTGCCTTTGTAATTTTGATAATTTTCAATTGTGAGTTTAGCTCTATTTTTGCTTTATTTTAGAATTAGTTTTCTTTATTTTTGCAGTATCATTTACCTTCTTCATCATTGCAACAATTTTCTAATTTGTCTTATCATTATTTGAGAGATATATACTACTCTTAAGTTTTCTATGCAACTGACCATGCCGTGATTTTGTCGAACGATCTATTAGAGTGTTATCAAGTTTCTCACCATCATGTTATTGTTGTCAGTATTTATTGAGTAATTAAAATTACTAGAAGAATGCAAGAATTTAGACATCTCTTATTTCATTGTAAGGGAAAATATAAGAATTCCAAGACTACAAAATAGGATTTAGAACAATATATAGTTTGTCTAATAGTGGAGATTTGGGTTAGTATATCATCAATGATTGTGCTTTTTTAATTATTATGCTACAAGGTGTCAACATTGATTAAAATTGATTGATAGTTATTATTTTAACTGAAAAACCTCAAAAGTATTTACTGAAGTAAAATTTGTTCATTGATCTGATTCATATCTAAGAAAGAATAAATGTATTATGGCGTATAAATGTCATAATTTATTTTTATTTTCTTTTTCTTTTTCTTTTTTGAACTTAGTTGATGTATCTTCTTTATATCTATTGACTTTGAGACTCATAGGATTCAATATTAAAATTATGATTGGAAGAGATTACTCTAGTGTGACAAATCATGCTCTTTAAGCTGTGTATATGCTTTCATTGTATGATGATCTTACCATGTAGTTGATTTTTGATTGTTCATTACTGTAACTTACTTGACTAGGTTTGATGCCCGTCAACCTCAAGCTCCCCCCTCGGCTCAAGCTCAAGCTCAAGCTCAACGACAACACCTCATCTTAGATTCCCGCTCCCCAGGTCTGGTTGATAATATTATTCTTTGTTGTTTTTGTTGTGTTTAATTGATTGTATAGATCAAATATTTCATCTGTGTTTAATTGAAATTGTTGTGTTTGATGGATAATATATTTATCTACTTATAAAAGAACTAATATTTTTAAACTTAGTTGCTGTTCTCAATCTGAACTGTGTAATCTTTTTTTTTTTTTTGTTATAAGAAACGAACTTTTGTATTAATAAGAACTATAATACAAAGGTGGTGGATAAGAAATCCACGTATCAATAACACAAAAACAAATTATATCAAGGAACTCTAATCTCTAATCAAGTCAGAAAAGGCAAAGCCTTTAAAGTTTTTCCCATCATACAACCAAGTAGCTACCCAGAATTTGACCCTGTCCCACAACATTTCCAAGCATTCTTCTTTTCCTTCAAAGATCGTTTCTTTCCGACCAAAGTGCCCCACTACCCAGTAGCAAGCAAAAACAACTACCTTTCAAAGGCTTCTCCCTCTCTGATTAACATGAAAACCTTGCCCAACTCTTATCAAATCCTAACAAGTCCTAGGGACCACCCAACTCCTACCAAACTCCTTCAACATATTGTACCATAACTTAATGGAGAACTTACAATGCAGGAACAAATGATTCAAAGATTCGTCGTTCTTCTTACATAAAACATACCATCCTGGGGATAATACTTGGTATGGTCTCCTTTTTTGTAACACATCTTGAGTGTCTAGCTTCTCTAAAGTTAGTAGCCAACCAAACACCTTAACTTTAGATGAAACTGGGGCTTTCAATACGGACTTTGCTGGGGAAAAGCTACCACATTATTCTCGATGGTATAGAGCGCAAATGCTGATTTATAGGAGAAACATGTTGAAGAATCTTCCACCCATATTCTCCTATCCTCAACATGATAGAATAATCTAACTAAATCTAATCGGGTAAAAAGGTTCAGTAGTTGAGTGACTTCTCTATCATTCAAATTTCTCATAAAATGAAAGTTCTAGCTATTAGAGCTGCCTAAGTTTGAATCTGATTTTTCTACAAAATCTGCAATAACTCTATTTTTGAAAGAGGAGAGTCTGTATATAGAAGAAGAAGCTACTTCGAAGGCATCTCCCTCCACCCAGATGTCTTTCGAAAATCTAATCCTTGAGCCGCTTCCCGCTCTAAATCTTACGTGCTGAAGGAATTCACCATAAAGAGAAGATATGGCTTTCCAAGGACTTCTTAAGGTCGTCCTATCTACCAATGCTATATCCCATTGGTTGTAAGAAAGCCCATACTTGCTCTTAATGACTTTATGCCACAAGGAATTTCTTTCGATGGGGAGACTCCACAACCACTTCATTAAAAGAGCTTTATTTCTCAATCTGAACTGGGTAATCTGTGTTTGGTAATTTTAGTTGACTACTTTGTTGTTTGGTATTTTTAGTTTACTTTGTTGTTTTGTGTAGTATGTGAGTATGTTGTGATTTTATGTTTGTTAGATGGAGGAGGATAGTAGCACCATGGCAACTTCTATTAAAAATCCCACCCAAGTGAGCAATACCCTAGATTCAACTAGTGGTTCTAAGAATAAGCCCTCTTTACCTCTGAAGACCAAACATGAGAATAAGAAAACTAGGCATGTATCAAAAGTTTGGGATCATTTTACTAGAAACGATGATGACCCTATTGACCCTAGGACTGTGTGCAATTATTGTGATAAATACTATGCTAATGATTCTAGGAGAAATGGAACTAGCACTATTTGGAACCATTTGAACAAGCAATGTAAAAAAATATCCCTTTAGATTGGAGGATAAGAAGCAAAAAATAGTCTTTTCAAAAGAAATGTGATGAAAGTGTTGGTGGTACTGGCAATCTTGTAGTCGTAGAATTTAGTCAAGCAACTTCTAGGGTTGCGTGTGCAAACATGATTGCTATTGATGAGTTTCCTTTTAGGTTTCTGGAGCTAGAAGGTTAACTATGAGGAGTGAAGCCATTAGAAGTGAAGAGGAAGCTGAATTTGTGCTCTTTTATTTATTTATTTATTTTTTTTTATTTTTTTTCTTCTGAAACAACAACAACAAAAGTGGAAGGAGGAGAAGATTGAAGTTGTCGTGGGACTTGGGAGGGAGGGAGAGTGGCTGCTCAGCCGCAACTTTAGTATTTTAGTGAGCTGAGTGTGTTTTGTTTCACTTTTTAGGGTTTTAGAAGCCCAAACTTATAAATTATTAACTTTAAAAGTCCAAAACATTTAAAAAAACTATATAGGTCAGTTGGGCCCAAAAAATTGGCCCAACTTTAATTAAAAAAAGCTCATATTAGGACTGGTTACAAGAAGCTTATGCCTCATAAGCCTCAGAGGTATGTGCCTCTCTTGCTGAGGCTTAAGCCTCTCTAAGACTTGTTGAGGCGCAGCCTCAAGGGCGGTTTTCTTCCGCCTCGTCTCGAGGTCCGCCTCAGGGGCCTTTTAAAACTATGGAAGGCTTTAGATTGTTTTGTAGTGTGGCATGGCCAAAGTTTGATCCTCCATCACATATTATAATTTCTAGGGATATCATTAATATATACAATGATGAGAAGAAAAAGTTGAAGTGTTACTTTGTAAAGAATTCACAGAGTCTCTTTTACCACCGATACGTGGACTTATATTCAGAATGTCATCTATATGGTATTAACAGCTCACTTTATAGATTCAGAATGGAAGATGCAAAAGAGGATTTTGAATTTTTGTCCAATTCCTAATCATATGGAAGAGACAATAGGAAAAGCAATTGAGGGATGCTTGAAACATTGGGTATTGAGAGGGTATTTACAGTCACAGTAGATAATGATAGAATCATACATGACAAGAAGTCAAACACAGATTTATAAAGAAGATTGATGTCAGACAAGGTAGAGAAATCGAGGATAGAAGAAGAACAGAGAGAGGAATCTACTGAGAGAGAAATAAAAGAATAGGTAGATTGATGAACTAGAGAGAGAAAAAGAAAGAAATCTGAGTGATTGATGAACAAGCCTAAAATTGCCTAGTCATAGTTTTAAAAGGCGCTTGAGGCATCTGCCTCGAGGCGCGCCTCGAGGCGAGGCAGAAGAAAACCACCCCTAAGGTTACGTCTCAGTAACTTAAGCCTCGGCAAGAAAGGCGCACGCCTTTGAGGCTTATGAGGCGTAAGCCTCTTGAAAGTAGCCCTAATATGGGCTTTTTAAATTTAAAGTTGGGCCAATTTTTTGGGCCCAAATAACCTATATAGTTTTTTTAATTGTTTTGGGCTTTTTTAAAGTCAATAACTTATAAGTTTGGGCTTCTAAAACCTTAAGAAGTGAAATAAAACACACTCAGCTCACTAAAATACCAGTGTTGTGCCTGAGCAGCCACTCTCCCTTCCTCCTAAGTCCCAGGACAACTTCAATCTTCCCCTCCTTCCTCTTCTGCTACTGTTGTTTCAGGGAAAAAAAAAAAGAAGAAAAAAAAAATAGAGCACAAGTTCAGCTTTCTCTTCACTTCTAACAGCTTCACTCCTCATAGAAGCTTGGTTTCTTCGTCCTCTTCTCGCTTCTAACAATATTATTCTAATAGTGATGATGATAATGAGATTGAGAATGAGGACCTCCTAGGGCTTTAAGTTAGAAAATCATTTTTAGACATCTAAGTTCTATTTTTATGCTATTAATATTAGGATTTATATTTTTGATGACTTTGGTTTTTGGTTTTGTGAAATATGCTGCTACTAATTATCATAAATTTTACACCTTTGTTATGCAATTGTGTCTTTTTACTATAATGTTATGTAAGACTTTTATTTTTAGGAGTTTTCTATTTCTTTATGAATTTTAATGAGATTTTTTATTACTTAAATTGAGGCTTATGACTCGTGAGGCTAAAGCAAACCTCGATTCCCGATTAAGCTTTTTAAAACCTTGAGCCTAATTGTAGAAAAGAAAATACAGTTCCCAAAGCAACTAGGAAACTAACTATAGGTTCTTAAAACATACTAAAACTCTAATTACTCCAAATGAGATAAAGTCTAATAATATTTCTAATTAGTACTAGTAATTATATCAAATCCTAATTATCTATACCTTGTTCCACTTTAGTGACTCAGCAGGAACAAGTCATGAAAAGAAAATTTTCAAATAGATGGAAAATATACAATTCTCTGTCAATGGCAAAGACGCAATAGTAAAAGTGGGACGAGAAACAGAAACATAAGAAGTTAATCACACTTCTTGCAACTCTATTATCCAAAATGCTTGAAGTTTCATTTGAAGCATTTATGACAACATCCTCCCCTGGATTAATAATATTGGCATGACTAAATTGTAGATGATTGATTGAGCCAAAAGCTATAAGGGCTTTCATCCCTCTGTTTGCATTTAAACTTTGCAATCTTGCAACAATAATAGGAACACGACTTCTCTTTGAATTTTCACCTTTGTTTACGTTACATTGTATGTTGGTGGAATTAACATCCTCTTCTAAAAGGGTTATAAAATGCCACACATAAGCTACGTCTGACTTTGAGACTGACAAGACAACCGCGCTCGGGTTTGCACTACATCCATCCTTTGCATTGAAAACTTAATGGAGTATGTTTCATAAAAAGAACAGAATCACGACTCACAGTACCACTATTTTTATCTAAACTCCATACTTGAAGATGTTTATCTCCAGAACCTGATGTAACTAGGACACTTGTATCATTAAATATAGAAGCATTTCAAAAATGGCCTTGTTGGAAAAAATGTTTTTAAGTATTACTTTTTGAAGATAAAGACACTATCCACTACATAAGAGTTTTTAGGAAACTCATCAACTTATTAGGGCATTTTAAAATTTGTCCCCTAATCCAAACCAAAAACACAAAATTTACCATCGGTTACAGCTCAAAATCTCTCATCTTGCACGTCAATGGAATGACATGAAGTCAGGAAAAAAAATTGTATGTTTAGGACAAAACCCAAGATGTATTGATGACTAACCACTTGATAAAGCTATTGAAGATATTTGGTTTTTTGAAGCTTTGAGCCCTGCTTGCATGGGTTCCAGTTTCTGAGTCCATCTCAGAGTGCACTCCATTAGTTCCAACCACAAGCAGTCTACGGCCTTGATCAATAAAAGAGAGATTGGCAACTCCACTGTATTTTGAAAAACAAAAAATAGATAGATAAGTAACATCAAGTTAGCACATTTGAATGCTTTGTAATTTTGGACACATCATTCTACATAATGTCATGCATGATGACACATCAAGAAAAATTGAAACTATCATTTTCCCCTAGAGAACCAATAGAATTACATGCCTTTAAGCTTCCTCTAAACTACGGAAGCAAACTGTTAGGAGGAAAAGAATTTTTGGGGTAAGCATGCAACTTCATTTTCTCTATTATTATCACAGAGTTCCTAATATGTTTATTTAGAAAAATTTAACCTTGCATTTCTGGAAACTACACTTTCACCACTTAGGATTGCAACAATCAGTTTAATTAATGAAAACACCCTCCTCCTTCAGTGTTCTGAAACATAATTTGTTTCCAAGTGCCCTAGTTACATTAGGTTCTGGATATAAACATCTTTACGTATGGAGCTTACCTTGTCTCTCTCTGTAGATTCTCTCTCTGTTCTTCCTCTATCCTCTATTTCTCTAACTTGTCTAACATCAATCTTGTTTATAAACTAGGATTTTTATTGCTATGTTATTTAATGAAAATTTCAGAGTTCCAAAATTATCTCTGACTCAATGTCAGTCGAAAAAGTTAAAAGTAAAGAAGGCAGCACCGATAAGGCAGCTGACCATGTTCGATTGGGGTTGAGATTATTTGACCTCATTCGAAAATTTTGGACTAAAGAAAATTTTTTGACTGGGGTTGAAATTTTCTGGCCACCAATCGAAAATGGATCGGAAAAACTGGGAGAGGCGGCAGAACAAGTTCGACCACGATCGAAATTTTTCAACCTAGTCGAGTAGAGGCACCACTAGGGTCGAGATTGGGACCTGCGATGGTGACAAAAATAGTTTTGAGTTTGTTGAAGAAGAATATATTTTAGGATTTGTTATACCTAGATGTAAATTCTCCTAATTATATTTTTTCACAAATTACTTTTAAGAAGATGTTATTACAATGGATGCTGTTAAGTATCTCAAAATTTACATCTAATTTTTAACACTAACACATAGCATATGACTTGTCACTATTTAATTAGTGTATTAAAATTTATCACAAATAGATTAATCACATTCACTAATTGAATGCTAACAATTCACATACTATATGTATTGGTATTAAAAATTTGGTTCCAATTTTGATATATCGAGCATTATTCCATTATAATTGTTAATACTACGATTTTACAAAAATGAAGTAGAGATTAGTGAGTTAAACCCAATAATTTTATTTTATTTTATTTTATTTATTTTATTTTATAGTTGTGGTGGCATGCCCAGGCACGTGATCATTGTTTCTTCTATGTCAAACACTTTATACAACTGCAACTACAATGTCAATTATCAACATATCCCTTTTTATAGATTAGATGGTGGGTGTAAACTTAAGTATGGATTTTAAATTTGAAGTGTGGCTGTGAGATTTCTTTTTTCAGTATAGGACGAAAATTTGTTTTCGTGAATAAGAATCAGTGATTGTGTCAAGAGCAAGTCAAGAGTAAAATATGTACACTCATTTACAATGAAGACTAATTCAATATGTAAACAATCCATTAGGAAGATATAATGGAGTTATTTCATATTACAAATGTTATTTCAATCCTACCATATATGTTAGTATTAAGATTTACATTACTAATATACTAATTCAACTTAATTTAGAAGTAGACAATTTTGTTAAATTATGATACAGATAAATAAAATAAATAATTTATAATATAAATTCACCTTTTTCTGTAAAATAAACTTCTTTTTCAAGTAAAGATCAAGTCAATATATTCTACTCATTATATCCAAAGAGATAATATAGAACAAAAGAAAGTACATACATTTCGAATTAATACATTTGTAAATTAAAAATAGAGTGATCAGTATCATTTTCAGAATCAGTTCACTATAAACCGTGGGGAGAGATGACAAGTACAGAGGATACACATTCATAATAGAGTCACAATTTTTTTCCTCTTGTATTGTGAGATTACTGTGACACATTATGAATCAATTATTTCTTGCAGCCATATCTTTGCAGTTGGACCTTCCTGAAATGGAGAATAAAGTAGAAATTAGCATCCAATTGAGACTTAACCAAACAAAATGAAATAAAGGTATATTTCAGACCAAAAATAACATTCATTATATTTTCTCTAATCCTGATTAAAGATAAAGAATCAGAAAGCTGTCAAATTGAATAAATAACTCGATAGTCGATACCATGGGTATGGCTCAGGAGGAAATCGAGGACGTTACAAAATAGTATGTACAATAACAAGATAATACAAAGACTATCAAACAGGCTCATAATGCAAAATGAACAACATGGCTACGTATTAGCTAAGCTTAAAGTATGGACCAATTTTATATATAGATATTATTATCTCTAAGCCCGCACTGAATTATTTGCTGTTATGGAAAAAGAAAGAACAAAAATCCGTTGTTTTCCTATTCTGGGTGTAAGTTTTGGTGCAGTAAGATATCTATTACATTGAGCCTCGACTCTTCTTTGTTTCTTCAACATTGTTAGTATTTAAGCATGTTTTTCTTAAAATTTTCATATTTTCTCTAATTCTTTCTCTTTCTCTTTACATAACTCTCTGACTTCGTTGCAATTTTGTTTGCTTTTTTAGTTTAATTTGAAAGTAATTCTGGCTTTAAGAGTAGTATAGTCTGAAAATTCTAACATTACAAATTATAACCAAAAGGCCTTTTAGGTTTTCTCTAAGGCTAACTTTAACCTAAAGTGATTCTGATTCTTGATCTTCTCTCTACAATAATAGTCTAGTGCAAAAGTCTTGATAATTTTCTTTTCTTAAATTAAGGTTTTAATTTGCTTCTATAGAGTATAATGTAGTACCCCAGCATGAAGAGGACCTGAGAGAATTATACAAAATTGAAAAATAAAAAAGCTCACCTCTAGAGAAGTAATATCGAAGTACAACATATTTCAAACCTGGTATAATAATAACAATATAGTAAAGGGAAAAAAAGGGTTAGAAAAAGGGCAAATGAAGCTTCGATCGAACTAACCGGTAGTTCTAGTCCTCTTTGCTTCAACTATTTTTTTTTTCTCGATCATTTTAAAAGATCTTCACAGAGAAAAAGAATTTCACTTTACAAATTACACAGTTAAACTAAGAAGAAAATAAAAGAAAGATCCTTCTAACCTGGATCTTACGCCTATTAGTAATTCTTCAGCTTTAGAAAGTTCATTAACATAAGCAAATGCCCATAATACCAACACATCACTCTGTAAACCAGTCATTATAAACATTATGCCACGTATACAGATAGCATGAAAGGGAAAAAAAATCAAAGAAAAGTAGCTATAACATCACAGAAACAGCCAAAAGAACAATAAGAATCACAGTATGCAACTCACTTTATCTGTCAGGTGACTTGTTAAAATCTTCACTTGGCACTTAAAGGTATCAAGTTCACTACAAACATACAAACTCACAATATCTAAGTAAACCAAATAGGACAAGAGATTATAAATAAGATACAAAGAGCTAGTTATCTTTACAATCGAAAAAAGGAAAAGAAAATATTTAGTTATATCAAAGATACTTGAGAAAATATAGGTCTAGAATCGATGCATTAGCTATTTCTAACTTCTTCGAATACGTTAATTATATGTAAGTAAATCATAACATGCAATATATAAGGTTACAAGGTTACAGAAGTTTATAATAAACTTTTCAATAAATAATGTTACCAAAATATTATGCTCCAACTTTGAGCAGAATTTCAGCAGCACTTCCAAACAAGTATTCTTGCTAAATAAAAAATTGTTAACCGTCGAGGCATGTGTACCACACAGAGTACTTAAAACTGATTCGCTCCCTCCACTAGAATGCTTGAGGATTTTGTAAACGTCAGTCTCCCAGGATACAACGACAAAAAGCAGTAGGTGAAGCACAAATACCTCCACTCTACGAACTGGATTGCTTTGAACTCAAACACTCTAGAACTCTAAGTACGAAATTTCCTAGACACTCCAAAAACTCTAGCTAAAAAAACTGAGGAACTCAAGAACACTTGAGAGAGAATGGCAGAGAGAAGAAGGCTTATGATTTTCATTGGTGTGATTGAAATGAGGAGGAGAGTTCTCCTTTTNAAACCTTTCCATTAAACCCAAAACGTTTTTAGCCATAATAAGGTCTGTTACAAACGTTTTGGCTATTAACATGGCTGTTACTTTTGGCAGTCATTAACAAAATGTTCAAAAACGTCCAAAACGTTTTTCCAAATTGATTCTAGCAGTTTCGGGCAATAAGTTCGTAGGTTACAAGCAAAAAACGTCCAAAAATGAAAGAAAAAATTAAGGTTGGGCTTATTTTGGTCCAAGTTTCGGCTCAGCATTCGTGTCCGCAGGTGCTGGCACACACAAGCCCATGCGAATTCATGCCCAAGGCCGAAGATTTGCACCCCCTGCACGCGCCTGAAAGAGCATTTGTGGTAGTTATTCTTACCACCATCAGAAAACAAGGTTCTTTATAAACCACTTGAACCAAGCATTTCCCACCAATGTGGGACTCTCACTTTTCCTTTTATTTTTTTTTTATTTCAATGGTGCACTTTTGAGCAACAATTTCTCATTCATCCGTGCACCATTTTGAGCGTGTGAATATACGAAATCGATGTACTCGCAGAGGAGAACAAGAATTCACCAAGACCTTTCATCAACAAGATGTGGATCCTACTCAATTTTTAGCTTCAAAATAGTTCATGAAAATGGGTTCTAATACACACAATTGGACTTTATAATGTACATGGGCTTCCAAGCCCAAGACAAGCCCAATACATATTAACCCATATTAACCCATTTTCTTACATTATAAACTTCTAAAATTATTTGGATAATTGAAAGTACTACAAGCCACCAATTATGTGATCCTGAAATCATAAAATTGGCCTCTTGTAAAAGATCTAATCTTTAAAAGGAAATCTCTTTTAAATTATTAGTATACGTACATAAATGATGACAAAGAACCCCATGAATATGGGCAAGCTTTTCATAAATTGTACCGCTTTTTTAAAACGAAACTCATACTGAAGAACAAAGCAGAACTGCAAAAGAATCCAAAAATTAGGAAAATTCAGTCAAGACCCGTAGAAACACATACACACGTATATATATATATATATACACAAATCTATAATCCTGTTGTTGATTTTGAAGGAGGACCTGTTAAGAGTGGAAAATGTGAACAGGGCAATCATGATAACATGTAGAAGCAAGGCACTATTAGAATGCAAACTAATAAATAGGAATAATGGTATGGGGCACCAATGGTGTCCAGCATACAATGATGTGTCAAAGCATTCTCACCCAAATTGTTTCAGCCAAAAAAGAAAAAAAATAAAAAGATTACTTTTTCTTTTTGTCAGAAAAAAATGTTGTGTTATTTTTATGTAGGAATGAACCTGTTAAACAAGACTAAAAAAAAATATAAAGTTATCCCATGTAGAAGAAGAGCACTTGGGCTATTTTTATAGAGACAAATCTGTTGCCAAAATCTTTTAAGAGCTACAAAAATACATAGATGTACGATGAAAAAAACTTGGATAAATTTAATGAGTGAACTACAACAATAATAGATAAAAACTCCCCTAAAAATTAGTGAACCTACAACAATGACAGATAAAAGCTCACATGAATAACTTCATACAAAAATACTAACGTCTTGCAACTAATAGTTGAAAAAAAAATAATTTAGCGTATTTAGCATTGTTATACTTCAACCAAAACCTACTATAGTGATAATTACTAATTTCTTCAGAGTACAAGGACTGCAACAATTCTTGATCCCCAGAACATGAAGTTTGACAATGATAATAATTGATCAAAGGAACCTTGACTTAAGAATGTTGTGGACATTAAGTGACATATGGAAGCTAATTCAAAAGACAACTATGAATATGGATTATAAAGAGCAAATCATCTAATTTAGGAGAAGTTTCTTGGCAGTATTAGACGAATTAAGCAGGAATAAGGCCAGACTTTAGCTTTTCTTCCTTGAAATTGACACAAGGACCAACATCCTAAAATCAATTCGAGTCTAAAATGTATTATAACCATCAAAAGCGAAACTACGACATAGTTTTATATATAAAAAAAAAAAAACAATAAAATATAATATCAGGATTTTAATGCAGCTTAACTTCAATTTCCATCTGTTATAATATTATCCATAGTAGAAGGAATAATAATAGAACAAAATAAAATATAAGATCAGGATTCTAATACAGCTTAACTTCAATTCCCATATTTCATACAGAGCCTCCTATCAGTTTCATTGCTGACTCAATGGTTTTATAGTTCACGTAAGATAGCACTTTTGCAACAATTGTTTTTAATTACTCAATGATGATCCTTCCACTTTCTCCAAATTTGGGTCTTTCGAAGCTTTTCTTTACTCCTTGAATACTACAAAATTAATTGGAACAGTTGATTTAGTAAAATAGAATTCAAACATATCTAAAAAAAAAAGAAAAAGCAATTAAGGAATTTTAATTAGTACCAAATTAGGTCTAAATATGTAACAGCTCTTGCTGCAAAGTACACATCAATATACCCCAAATTATATCTTAACAATCTATAAAGAACAAGCTTACAAAAATTTTGGGCATTCCATCAATCATTGTCAATAAAGACCTCAACAAGGTTCAAGTCAATACTAACAATGTCCACATTTAGATAAAGATGAGTTAGTCGTTTTATTCTATGTATTATCAAAAACCAATTATTCTTAGTGAAGCTGTGTAAGACACTTTTCCTTAGTTAATAAAAAAATAAGTCACTTAGTCTCAAATGATTCATAACCGTAGAATTGAACAAAAATGGTCAAATGTGTTTAAACTCAAATTAGGGAAAACAGAATGGAAATATTTCTGGAATAAAATAATGGTTAGTACATAGTTGTCCACATAGTTTGAAATAAGCAAAACAAAAAATCTAATATTAATTAATATCCAAAAAAACCTACAACATATTTGACATTTACTAACGAAAAGGTATCTAAATCTTCTATTCCATAGAAATTATATATAGGTTGGAAAAAAAAAAAAACATCAATAATAATTATTCGTCCATAAACTTAATCAAACCCATATAGGGAAAAACAGAAACTCTTGATGTTGATCTCAAAAGGCGATAAAAAAATATTGGGAATCTGAATAACAATGAAATCATCTGGTATATACCAGAATCATCAAGAACTATTCAAGGCCCGTTTGATATCATATTCGGATCCACTTTTTTAAACCCAAAAACTTTGAAAACACGGAGTCCAATAAATACTTGTTTGGTGGGCTTGTATCACGAAACTGTTTCCAAGCCCAACCCAAAAAAAAGGGCTAAAATTTAGAAAATTATAACTCAAAACTCAGACCCGTGCTCTTTTCTCCTCTGCGCAGCCATTGACGATGCTTGACCCAGTAAGCTCCTCTAACCATTAACGAGCTCCAGCCATGGACGAAGCTTGAAGCTGACTCAATCCGATTCCTCCTCTGCCATCGACGAAGCTTGAAGCTGGACTCATCAGATTCCTCCTCTGCCATCGACGAGCTCCGGCAATTGACGAGCTCGACTCAATCTATAGCAGGTAGCCTCGAAATTTCCTTCTCCCTTTCTCTTCTCTTGCACCTGCGTCAGTTTTATTCTTTTACCCAAAAAAAGTTCAAACGATTTCTAGGGTTTAAATTCAAACAATTTCATTTGCATCTGAATTGGAAAATAGATTAGGGTTCTCTTTTTGAGTGTCTTATTACTCTTATCCAAGTAAAAATGATTTTTCTGATGAGGAATTTTGAGTATATTTGTGAAATTTGTATGTATAGTTGGATTGTTGTATTGGGTTGTGTTTTGAACTCCTTTTAACCTGTTTGGTTGCTGAGAAAATAGAGGGATAGAGAGAAATTTCATTGTGATCACCACATGTCATTAAGCCTCCAAATTTTGATGTTGTACCTCCTGAAATCTTGAATGATCGTAGATATTATCCATGGTTAAAGGTAAATTTGTTAATAGTTATTACAGTTTTATATAATATAGTAATTATGATAAATTTACACAGCATATATTATCCATGGTTACGGTGTATAGGATTGCATTGGAGATATTGATGGAACTCACATTAGTGCATGGGCACCGGCATCCAAACAAACTCCCTATCGTGTTAGAAAAGTCATTTCCTCCATTCAATAGAAAGAGAAGAAATTAAAAATAAGGGTAGAAAAGGCATAAAAGATGTTGAAGTGCTGCCTGCCTAACTGAGTGCTTATTCGCGCTTATTATATATTGATAGATATGTGTCTTCTTGTTCGTCTGATTCTGTCATACCTTGTCTGACATCAATCTTCTTTATAAATCATTGTATTTGTCTTCTTGTCTTGTCTGATTCTATCATCATCTTGGTTTAAGTTGACTTCTATGAGGAATGATATGCTATTTTTTTTTTTTTTTTTGCTGGTGAATGATATGCTATTTATGTCCAGTTCCTAGTCATTGATCTTTCTTGGCATTCTGGAAAAAAACAAAAAAAAAAAAAAAAAGCTTGTTGCACCTCCCTTGTAATTTTTAAACTTTATTTCTTGTATTTGCATTGAGAGTGGACATCAGAGGTATCTTTTTTCATGATAATTCTCTTTTTGCATATGATTGCTTGCTTATTCAGGTAATTTTAAATCGTTTTATTTTGAGTAAAAGAAATGTATTTGTGGAATCTATTTAGCTGATTTCTTTCTTTCTTTCTTTTTTTTTTTTTGTGGGTAACGTGCATTTGTATATGGATCACAAGCTGAATTACAAGATCATTCTTTTAACTAATTTTAGTGTACAGAGGCAAAGTCTGATCACTCTGATTTGGAGTTAGAAGCAATGGTCTCACCGAAGAAAAATAAAAAAGCAAATAGGAAGCGTCCAGCTTCTAAGCCAGATCATTCAACTTTGGGAGATAAGATAGATACTGGTAAGAATTTACTTACTCGGACAAAACACTGAAGCATACTGGTATTTCAGCAGAATATCTTCATGTGCCCAGCTTTCGCTAAAAACATATTAGAAAGCTGAAACATTATGAGTTTTATAAATTTGAGTTCTTATAAAGGTTACTTCTCTATTCTCATTTGTCTGAAACTTGTGTGTACACTTGATGATGAATAGTGAAGATTGAGAAAAATCTAATGATTGAGGAACAAAATGCCAAAATTTGCTTGACTGACAATTGGGTCCTGGTTAATACAGGTCATGGAGAAGCTGTTGATGGTGTCCTTGCTGATGTTGATCTAAATGAGCCTACCATGGGAGATAAACTTGCAAATTTAAATTTATTAGAAAATCATACATTGAAGATCAACGAAAATAATGAGTCTTCTATTGCTGCAAAGCCTCCTAGCGCAGATTCTGTTCATGTTCTGCTAAAGCAAGCGCTACACGCTGATGATCGTGCCATTCTGTTAGATTGCTTATATACCCAAGATGAGAAGGTATTTCTTATCCTTGGGCTAACATTATGGTGATTACCAAAACATTATATTATGTAAATCTGCCTAATATAATCTCTGGTTGCAGGTTATTTCAAAATCGATCTCACTGTTGAACCCATCAGATGTTTTGAAGCTCTTACAGTCTCTTGTATCTATTATTCAGTCAAAGTAATAACTCAGCCTAGCTGTCCTCTTGGGTGATTTTAGATAATGGTCTCTTGAATATTGCTTATCGTCACTTGCAATATATAACAACCCTGTTGGTCATGCTAGGATGATGTTTTCATATCTCCACTGTCAGTCTTTCCAGCTTAATGTGTTACCATGCTGTGTGTTTTATCCAGGGGTGCGGTCCTGGCATGTGCTCTTCCATGGCTGAGATGCCTACTTCTTCAGCATGCTAGTGGAATAATGTCCCAGGAATCCTCTTTACTTGCCTTAAACTCTTTGTATCAGGTAACTTGTTACCTAAACGTATACCCGAAAAAACAAAATAGCTATCTGTTTAAGAAAGGACTGTGTAAGCTCCTGGAAATGAAACTCTTCATCTTAACTCATATGCAGCTCATAGAGTCTAGACTTTCTAGTTTCCAGTCAACTCTTCAAGTATCAAGTGTCTTGGACGTGCTTTATACAGGGGTAAGTCTGTGTTGATAAGTTATATAATGCGTATGAACCTGATGAAGCTTTTTTACTTACTCGACATTTTCTGAACAGATTGTTGACGAGGAGGGAGATGAAAGTGGCATGATTGTGCCAGTTATTTACGAGGACAGAGATGAAAGTGAGGAAGAGGAATCTGAAGACGCCATGGAAACGGACGAAAACAGTGAGGACGACGACGATGAGGCAGCTGAAGAAGCCTATGGTGTACCGTCTTAGTGATCTTGAAGGGAGTGACGGCATGAGCGAGTAGTAGTACATGCTTTGAGCTTGAGGTTCGTTTCAAAGTTTTATGAGGAGAGAACATTAGTAATATCTTTGTTTGTAATGATAAGTAAGCTATATATTGTGCTTACCATCTACACACTATTGGATGAATGAAAATTTTGCCAGTGTTTAAATTTCTCTCTCGTGTTACCCTGTTATTTGGTGGAGTGGTCAAATTCGTCCAAGTGTTGAGATCATGTAGTAATTTTGGAATATTTATGTGTTTGTTTTAATTTTAATTTTTTTTTGGCTTGAAAGTATCTTTTGCTTTACTTGGTTATATATTTGTCTTCTTTGAAAAAAAAAAAATGGAGAAATGAAATAGACAATGAAGATGTTTCTGAATTGTATTCCACATTTCAATGCTTTTTACATTATAACGTTCCTCAACTTCATTTCATTTCATCACATTGAAATGCACAAAAAGGAACGGAACCCAAAAACAACTTATGAGCCTTGTCCTAAAGAACACAAACGACAAACTTTATGATTGAAATAACAACTTAATAGTAAGCCCTTGCCAGTGCCGGTGGTGCCGGTGCCACTGGTCTTGTAAGCATCATCCTCGGCCATGCCCTGCCTATCACAGCATCAGCAGTTCTTTGGGCCATGTGCTTCATTTTCTCGCCCGTCTCTTGAAGAAGCCCAGCGGCCTTGTGCTTACCCGTATGGGCCTTCTCCCCGGCCTATTGGGCGATCACTGAGGTCTTATCTTTGGTGGTCTGGGCTGGACTCTTGGTCTTGTCTTTGGTCGCCTGGGCTGTCTCGTAGGTCTTAACCATCACTCAAACTTCTCTCTTATTGGTTGAGGATTGTCTACAGAAAGCTAGTCATACTTAACCATGACTTACATGGTTAAGTTTAAAATCAAGGTTATTTTTGAAAAGAATTATTAAGACGACAATATGTTTGTCATTTTTGTTTTTCAAAAAAAATTCTAAAATAAAAAAAACACCTAAAAACTGCTATTTGTGAAAAAAAAAACCCCATAAATGATCACAGTCATTGCTAATTGTCAAAAGTTAAAAATAAGAAAAAGAACCACACTAATTGCCTTCTTTAGCATTAATATATGGTTTCTTTATATATATGTATATATGTAATATGGGGCACCAATCCAGTAGGTACTTTTTCTTTTATCTATCGATATAATATTGTTTTGTCTAACTAAAATTCATTACGCACGTCTTTTTATAGTAAAAGTTGAAGAGAGAAAGACATTAAATAATGAGTATTTACTTTCATCATGTTTTTCTCAACTACCCAAATTATAGTAGTTGTTTAATTACGATCTAACGGCTAAAAAAAAAAAATACCTATTGGATTAGGAACCTATATGTATATAAAAGCATAGCAAGAGCAGGTCACTAGAAAAATAACTATTATACTAGTAGATGCACTAAATTCAGCTTTATATGAACTAGAGTTGATGATAAAGCTAGTGATCACATGTTACTAAAATAGCTGGTTTGTCAGTAGATACACTAATGAGGTGTGCTACGGTCAGACGCGCACTGTAGACCTCACGTGGGTCCCACTATAAGGCCTACAGTGATGGACGGCTGAGATCGGTCAGACGCGTCAGTCGCCTCTGACCGTAGCATAATTCTATATTAATTCAACTTTATACGAACTAAAGCTAGTGATCACATGTACACTAAATATACAGCTGATATGGTAAAATGACCGAGTAGCTCACCAGAAAAATAGCTGTGGCACACTAATTCAGCTTTATATGAACTAAAGCTAGTGATCACATAGCATACAAAATATAGAATCTGATATATTCGACTGTTTAGATATATATATATATATATATATATAAATCATTTACTAAAATGAATATGTGAAAAATAAACTCAATATTTTCTAACGAGAAAAAAATGCTACGATGGTGATTTTTTCTATTTATTTTACGCCCGATTCTCCGAATTTTGTTTCTTCAAAGTTTGTTAAAAAAGAAATGTTGACTTTTTCTTCTCAACTTAATATGATGGACGATACCTCAGTTCGGCCCTGTGCTTAGCAAGCTCTGTAACTTTGGTCATGGGATGCCATTTTTTTTTGGGAAGAACGGACACACACCCAAACATGCACTCTTTGATCACTCTATTCCTCTTGAGAATTTCAGATGACTCAAACATACACTCTCTACTCAATCTCTGTTCCTTCTAAAAACAACTTTGATCACTCTATTCCTCTTGAGTTATTGACATGTATAACTCGATCACATTCACATAGAAACAAAGAAGTCAATAAACATAGAAGAGGTAGAGGTACAAAACCCGTGATTCATATATGATTAATGTTAGGTGCTTCAAATTTTCATATTAATGTATCATCGATTTTTGTAATGTCATTATATATATATTGCCAATCTAATAGATATTTTTTTTAGCCGTTAGATTATTATAATCTAACGACTATCATAATTTGGATAGTTAGAGAAAATAATAATAAAAATAAATACGAATTATTTAATACTTTTTTCTCTCTTACTTTTACTATAAAAAAAAATGTGTGATGTATTTTTATTAGATAAAACAATACCATGCATAGGTAAAAAAAAATTACCTGCATTGGTGCCCATATAGTCGATAAAAAACAATCGTACGTCCACTTTTGTTATGTCACTTTTTGTCGAGTGTAAATGCACGGAGGCAAGTGAAAAACGTTATGTCACTGTGATTAGTGTAAATGCAAGAAAACATTGAACAAATTAGTTGCAGGAGTACTGGTATTCAACTAAAAGACAAGCGAGCAACTCAATTATGTCTCGCTTCATGGAATATATTTTTGTAATGATTTTGTTTTGAAAACAAACCCATCTTATAAAATACTAGCTTCGTTGGTCCTACTGTTGAAAAGGCCATAATATTCATTATCACTATCTTCCTTTTTTGCAAATATTTGCAATCTGCAGAATAAATATTAATAGTGTCTAAAGGAAGTAAACAAGAAAAAGAGTATTTATAATTAATAGTTTTGAATTAATTTTATTATTGTGTGCTGTATATATACATGCTATTTATAACACTAATACAACAAATTAGTAACTTCGCGAGTTACAAAAGAATACAATTAAAAATTAATTTGTACAAAGATCTACACTTTTTTTAATTCAAATTTTACTGCTAATATCATCATTATCTTGATATTTTATGCTCTGTTTTGTACACGGATATTCTGGTGAGGAAAGAAAAACTAGTGAGAGAAACTTAATCTATAAATCAACAATTAGAGCAATATTAGTAATATTTGGTTATAGTTCTAATTAGTTTGTCTCTTCAGAGGAGTTGCTATTGAGCATATATAAAAGTGACAATCAATCCAGTGGGAAAATATTTCTGAAACTAAATGACGATATTCCGTATATGAATTATGAAGAATGAACCGAACTGCAGGTTATCATGATAAGTTTTGAGACACTGAAAAAACTGAAATTCATGATTCGTTCCAAACAGAAACACTGCAATACTTCTAATAGATTGACTTGTCACAGCTTTGCACCAACCATATCAAGCAAGTTTCTTGTTACAAAGCGTAACAAATAATATTAAATCAAGTTTTGCCAAAAGAAAGTCCACATGAACTTTCTGTTAGAAGAAAACTTTTTTCGTGTCTTGTTAAATTTCATTCATATTTCGATTCCTCTTGACAATGAGTTGGCTTAATCTAAGTTTTAGTAAAAGAAGTCTTCAAGTTCTCACGTATACAAATTTCCAAAGGTGGTTGTTCCTCGGGGGGACTAGCTTTCAGGTTTCACTTGGCCGTGCCTTAATTAATATATTAATCAAGATGGTTTACTGAAAACCGAAAGAAAAGCAAGGCGTACAGAAAGATTTGAAGATAACTTTTGATTTAATTGATGTTTTGATCCATTATGCCAAGAAAGTTCTATGAAGTTTCTGAGTGAAGAAAACTGCTGTCCTGTCATGTTCAATTCTGAACATTACTTTTGTTAATAAAAATTAACAAGTATTGGCATATATATGAAGTCTGATATGTATTAGTATGTGAATTATATTAATGAAAAAGAAGAATTCAAATAATAATGAAACATATGACTCTTCTTGTTGAGATAAAAAAAAACAAAATACAAAAGATAATTCTGAAGAGACAATATGGTGAGTGAGATATGAATTTACATGTTTCCAAGTGGACAATTTTTCAGAAAAGAGTGGATAATTTTTTAACTTCTAATGTCCAATTTGGTTGTAATAAAAGAGGAATTGGGCAAAATGACATTATGAAAAAATTTAATGTACAAAATAACTTTCCAAAAATTTTAATTACCAAATGACTTTCTTCCTTTAAAAAAAGGAAAAGAAAAATTAGTTTAATAAAAATTAGTTAAGATTAGTGTTAGATTAATAATTAGATCATTAGTGTTGCTGACTTAGAATTAAAAAAAAATTAAAAACTAAATTGAAAGAAAAAAACTTCTCTTCTCTTCGATATCCTCTCTCTCTCTCTCTCTTCTCAAATCCTGAAGCTCAAAAAATGTGGGATTCATCCTCTTCAATCATGTCTTGACTCCATTTTTCTCGAACAACAACCTATCTACCCAAAGATCTCACAAAAATTAAAAAATTGTCTCAAGTGTCATATTTCGCTGCATTAGGTTGAAGGAGGAAAAAAGTGAAAAGATTAGTTAGTTAGATCAACTTATTCTCGTTTTTAAGTTATTATTTTTATGTTTATTTTATAATATATAAGTATTTTTCATTTAAAAGTATAGTTTTGTAGACAATAAATGAGTTTAGATGTTAAAGAAAAGTTGGAATAGTCGAATAACAGAGGATAAGGATGAATTGTAATTTAGTGACTATATGTTATTGAAGACGATCGAATGATCGCTCTGTTATTACTATGGTTGCTCAAGCATAAAAATTGTCGATGGTTCATGCTTGAGCGACTTTTAGCGACTTTAAAGATGGCTCTGTTTTCATTAAGGTCACTCAAGCATAAAATCAGTCACTCAGGTTGAACGATCTATCGTTCATCTTTAAGGTCGTTTTGTTATTTATATGGTTGCTTAAGCATAAAAATGGTCTTATTTATCTTCAAGGTCGCTCCGGCACATAAAGAGAGTTACTTAATGCTGCTTGGCCAATATGAAAAATGTCAATAATGTTGTTTATTCTAATTATATTTATAATTTAATTTTTTTAAATATTTGATAACTTAATGATTTTTTTCATACCGTCATAGGTATGGATTCCATATACGTTTCTATAGAATGCAATGGTGAATGGAAGAAGATGGAAAACAGCAATTAGGAATGGCTTGGAAGTGATTTTGCCAAAGGCTTTATGATTGACAAGAGTATCAAGTTTCTTGAATTATCGAACAAAATTTACAATAGAGCACATATCGACCAAATTGTGTATAGTATTAAGAAAACATATAAGGTCGCTGGTCATTTCCCAATAATTAAAGTAAATTAAATTTATTTTTATTTATGGTACTAATTATGTGTAATATATCTTATTGGATTTCTCAATTACTAAGCCACGAATCTGTAATCCCTAAAAAAGCTCAAAGCGACTAAAATTTAAATTGTGCGATCTTAAAATTACACTCCGCGACCATAATAGTCGCTCACTATAATTAGAGGCGACTATAATAGTCGCCAAAGCGACCGTAATGATTGCCCTATGTTAATTGTGCATATTAATATAGTCACATTCTCACTAATTTAAGTGAAATATATTTATTTAAGTTATAGTGTAATTATATCACATAGTCACCTACTATGTTAATTGTGCATAGACAGATTTTAAAAAAAATGTGATTTCTCACTAATTTAAGTAAATTATATTTATTTAGGTAATAATCACAAGTGATAGTAAGTTATAGTGTAATTATATGTCACATAGTCGTCTATTATGTTAATTGTGCACAGACAAATTTTAAAAAAAAATGTGATTTTTCACTAATTTAAGTAAAATATTATTTTAAGTAATTAACACGGGTGATACTAAGTTACAGTATAATTGTATGTCACATAATTATTACTATATTAATTATGCATAGACATATTTAAAAAAAATATTATTTCTCGCTAATTAAAGTAAAATATATTTATTTTAAGTAATTAACACAAGTGATACTAAGTTATAGTGTAATTATATGCCACATAATCACCTACTATGTTAATTGTGCATAAACATATTTAAAAAAATATGATTTCTCGCTAATTTAAGTAAAGTATATTTATTTTAACTAATTAACACAAGTGATACGCATTAAGTTATAGTGTAATTATCCATAGGCATATTAAAAATATGATTTCTTAATAATTAAAATAAATTAAATTTATTTTTATTTATGGTACTAATTATGTATAATATATCTTACTAGTTTTTAATAATCTTATTTTGCAACTAAATTGATGTAATTTTTTTTTACTCTGCCATCTAAATTTATATAATTATGTACTAGAGATACTCTTTTAGTTCTTAATTACTAAACCACGAATCTGTAATCCCTAAAAAAGCTCAAAGCGACCAAAGTTTATATTGTGCGACCTACAAATTACACTGCGCGACTATAATAGTCGCCCACTATAATTGGTGGCGACAAAAATGATCGCCAAAGCGACTATAATGGTCGCTCTATACTAATTGTGTATACTAACATAGTAACATTCGTACTAATTTGAGTAAAGTATATTTATTTTAGTGTAATTATATGTTACATATTCACCTACTATGTTAATTATGTATAGACATATTTAAAAAAAATGTGATTTCTCACTAATTTAAGTAAATTATATTTATTTATGTAATTAACACAAGTGATAGTAAGTTATAGTATAATTATATGTTACATGGTCACCTACTATATTAATTGTGCATAGACATATTTAAAAAAAAATTTAATTTCTCACTAATTTAAGTAAAATATATTTATTTTAAATAATTAACACAAGTGATACTAAGTTATAGTGTAATTATATATCACATAATCACCTATTATGTTAATTGTGCATAGATATATTTAAAAAAATGATTTCTCACTAATTTAAGTAAATTATATTTATTTAAGTAATTAACACAAGTGATAGTAAGTTATAGTGTAATTATATGTCACATAGTCACTTACTATATTAATTGCGCATAGAAATATTTAAAAAAAAATGTGATTTCTTATTAATTTAAGTAACATATATTTATTTAAGTAATTAACACAAGGGTTACTAAGTTATAGTGTAATTATATATCACCTAATCACATGGTATGTTAATTGTGTATAGACATATAATATTAATTTCTCACAAAATAAAAAATATTTTTATTTAAAATAATTATAAAATTCTCAAAATACTATTACATAATTTTAGAAAATAACACATCAGGCCATGTTAAACAGGTCAAGTCCTACGTTGTGAGGAAAAAAAGAAGAAGTTATTATTGTCTACTGTGTTTTACTTAATCATGAATCACCATAACCTTTTTTTTTTTTCCTTTTTCCCCCCTTGTTGGAGACTTTCTTCCTTTGTCTCATATATTATCTAGTCTTTTTTAATGATCAGTAGCTAGTACATACAAACAATATATCATAATGAAGGTCCCTTCATGCAAGACTTTCGTAATGATCAATAGTTATTGGGAGATTTAGTAATTAACTACTAGTGGAACAATCTAATGAAAAACCAAGGACCATATCCAACCATATGGAACCTATAATTTACATCAAGCTTAATTTGTACATGAAATTCATCAGAAAGGACCCCCAAAAAAAAGTAACATAGATGAAGAACTATGAATTTTAAATTTTATTCAATAACACATTTGGTGCTGAACAAAGTAAACTCAAACACATTGAGTACCAGAAGATTTTTCGAATTTGGATCATCCATTTATATGATAGGCTTGATAGCCCTGAATGGTCATCAGAGCACGCAGCACAAGGTCCACCACGTAGAGCGCTTGATGGGTGACCAAGCGACAATAGATCACATAGAGAACGACAATAGATCTCAAAAGGACAAAATCTCAAGCGACACACGAGTTGAAAAATAACGGCAAAATTTACAAAAGACGTGGAACTTGAAAAGCGTAGACATTCAACCTGTAAAACGACAATAATCAGGAAAACTACAACGACACTGACAACAATTACTGCATGTAGCATGAAAACAACGGAAAAAAATATCAAATAAATATTGAGACGATGGATTATTTGAAAAGATGTATCCAAAACGGTAAAAAAATAAATAAATAAATAAAGGAAGGGAAACGAGAACTAAGATTTGAAAGGACCGAGAATCGAATGAGGATAGAAAACTAGACAAACGACAATGGAATTTTTAAAACGACATAAAAACTCAAAAACGACAAGAAAATTGTGCAACGGTAACAAAATTTTGAGACAAAATTACAAAATTCATAAACTACAGAATATAAAAACCAATAATATACAACAACTGGATTGCTTGAAAACATGATGCTCACTACAGGATAAAACTGCGACATACTTGAGAACCACAAGACCACGTAAAAACAGAGAAAACTTGATAAAACAACAACAAAAATTGCAAAACGACATCAATTAAATGAAGAAAGACCATCCGGTACTAATTTTGATTTGATGACTTTCAAAAAAGAATGAACTATGGAACTTTATTTTTTCAAGCTATATTTTGAGGAGAGTCGGTGGTAAGGACTGGATATTAAAGAAAGACCGCCTGGTACTAAATTGGATTCTGGGCATATTCATATTTTGGTGAGACTATAATTAATTATTGCATTTTTATGAGAAATTTTTAAGCATTTGAAAGGTCATTACTACCACGAATTTCATTGATTTTTCAGCTCTCTAGCGTTTAATTCAATTATTTGGAGACTCTGTGGAGTCTTTTTTTCTTTCTACTAGTAAGATTAAGCCTTATGTCTATAGTGCTACCTTATGTCTACAGTGCTATGCCTTATGGATATTAAAGTGCGCACGTCCTTATATTCAGGGCGTGACACTGACCCTTTTGGATTTAGCCATTGGACCACTTGCTATTGAGCTGTAGTCTCTGTTTAGTTACTTGCACACCCAATTTAATAATTTCTCAGTCAAGGTTCCCATTTGGTGGGCATTGTACTTTGTTTCTTTACTATTGCCTTACTATATAAGATTTTGTTCTATACAAGAAACACGTTGCCTTACCCATTCAATTCTTAGTACTTTCTGAAGCTGTCCCTGATATTTTGTCTCTGCTACTAAATAAAGCACGTAATTATGAGTTGGATATGTAATTTTCACAAGTCAGAGGTCCTAGAAAAGACTATACAACTTTGCAACTGAACCTTTTAGTTATAGACGAAAATCATATGTCTATGCGGCCAAGTTATAAATAATGTCTGCTGAACAAATGGTAAAAGAATAAAGATAATGGCAAAAGTGTCTAGCTTTCTAACCACACGAGATATAGTTGTATGTATTATGTCACTTGAATTGAGTTCAAAGAAAGATACTAGTAGGCCATTCAACTTAATATAACTAATAAATATTACTTGAATTGAGTTCAAATAAATTTTCATTTACTGCAAAATACCATTGAGTAGCGCTAAAATGTTCGCAATACTCTGTTTTTGTTTTTCATTTTTTTTTTTTTTAATTACAGAAGTGAATTATACTACACCAAGTTCTAAAGAATATAATCATCTTAAACCAATGCATGAATGATATAATTCCCTTGGTCAACAGGCAACTGGCCTAGAATTTGATTTGTAAATACTAACTTCAGAACAATAATGATTTCTTAATATTAAGCACATTTACACTCCAAATACTTCAACCGAAAAAAAAAAAAAAAACGATACAAAGCATAACAAATACAATTTAGAAAGGAAGGAATACAACCTTTATTTTCACACTCTCTGGCTATATATATATATATTTGGGGAACAAGACTTAATTAGAAAAACAATATAATTGTGTGAGAACACACATCAGTCTAGGTAGAGCAGCTGTCGTAGACATAGGAGAACCTCATCAACACTGTCCCACCTTTCTGTATTACATCAATACACACAAACACAAAAGAAAAGCAAATAAATTATATATGCATTAGTGGATATATAAAATTTGGTTAAAAATTAAACAAGTAGTTTAAACTGCAAAGATATTAGAAGCGTAATTATTTATTTTCAGAACCTACCAAAAGTCACCAGTTTCCATCTTCATGAGATAGCTAGTTCGATCCTCTGCCGCCTCTCATCAAGCAAGCAAGCATTCTACGACCTCGTCCTCCACCAACCCTGTTCCTTAGCCAATAATCAAACCTTCTACTGAAAAGAACCATGTATCCCACAGATATTCCGATGACTGTTCCACATCCATATCCCATCATCACGATCATCCAATCAAATATTCCATCTGTATGCTCCTCATCATGATCACCTTCTTGTTGCACCTCCTCATTGCTGCATGATTGGGATAGAGGAAATCCACATAATCCAAGGTTTCCACAATATGAATCATTGCTGAATGTATCGAATTGCTTTCCGTGAGGTATTGGTCCCACCAATTTGTTATGAGAAAGGTTTAAGAATGCCAGCTGCGTCAGATCCGTCATTTGCCATGGAATCTCTCCAACTAGCTCATTTGAAGACAGGTCTAACCATTCAAGATTGGTTAAATTGCTCAATGACGATGGAATGGTGCTGGTTAGCTTATTTCGAGACAAATTCATCCCTTTGAGTGATTTGAGCATCCCAATCGACCCTGGAATTTCTCCTTCAAATTTATTTCTTGAGAAATCGATCATTCTGAAGATGCTTATGATTTTTTCTAGTACAATGTCAGAATCTTTCATTACCACCACCACGGAATCTTGGTAATACTGTTCTCCTATCACTGTAAAGTTCTTATCTTCGTCTCCTTCCATCATAGCAATGAAACTCTCAAAATACTTTGTTGGCAAATGACCATTAAATTCATTGTTGGAGAGATCCATGATATGCAACTTTTGGAACGGTGATTTAGCCTTAGTCTTTCGTACGGATCCATGGAATCTATTAGATTTCAGGACAAGAACTTTTAGCGTCGGAAGATCTTCCAACCACTGGGGGAAGGTATCATTTATCTTGTTATTTCCTACATCTAAAACTTCCAAGCTTTCGCAATTGCGCAACGATCGCGGCAGGAGCCCTTCTAACTGATTGCCTTTAAGGTGCAGGCTCCTCAACTGAGTCAAGTTTTCAAACATATCAGGGATTGTGCCATTCAACTCATTCATTTGTAAATCCAACACAGAGAGAGAGAGTTGATTTCCAAGGCATGATGGAATGTTCCCACTAAAGCTGTTATTGGAAAAATCAAGGATTTCAAGTTCACCGCATTCGCAATATAGAGAAGGTATCTCTCCAGATAGATGATTGTTTGAGATGAAAACCGTGCGCAGAGAAGGTGGAACAATTGGAAGATGCCCTCGAAGCATGTTAGAGCGAATATCTAAATACTCCAAGTCATTCCATGGAATTCGATCTATACGAGAGAGAAAGTTATGAGAAAGATTCAAATAAGACAACCAACGTGTTCCCTCATGGCATAACCATTTGGGAATCTTGCCGCGAATTTGGTTGTGGGAAAGATTTATGGTGTCTAGTCTTTCGAAACTACTTAGAAAATATGGAAATGCAGTCATATTGCACGAAGCCAATCCCAAATGTATAAGCCGGGGGAAGGGATTGTGATCTCCATAGCTGTTTAAGCTCAAAGAGAAACTGTTCGAAGAAAGATCAAGTAACCAGAGACTTTTGAACTTTGAGAACTTCTTTAACTCCAAAACACCACTCAAATTACAAGACGAAAGATCTAGTCGTTCCAGGTTGTCTTGTTGAAAGATTGAGCGTGGAATATTCTGGCCATTGAGTTTGTTTCCCCCCAAGTCAAGGCTTTCAAGGGATCGAGATTCGAAGTCTTCGATAGGGCCAGTGAGTTGATTTCCCGCCAGGAATAAATCCTTTAGAAATGGAAGGGAATATATCCAAGAAGGTATTGACCCGCTGAGCATGTTAGAATATAAGTAGAGATATTTCAATTGCACTGGTAGTGGGATTTGGGTGGAGTTTGTAACAGAAATTTCTGGTATCTGACCAACGAAATTGTTTTCAGAAAGAGACAAGTAGATCAGTTGCTGAAGATTTAGAGAATTCATCGGTATCTGACCTTCAAAATTGTTTTCAGAGAGGTCTAAAAAGGTGAGTTGTACTAATTGTGTGAGGTTAGGTGTTAGTGCAGGATACGATCCTCTAAATCTGCAATTTCTGAGAGACAATGTCTGCAGAGACTTGGCACTTGTACATAGATACGATAAATCTATAGAGATTCTGGTGCCAGAAAGATCCAAGGACTCGAGTGGACTGCTCCAATTGGATGTAGGCAAAGAGCCGATAAGGTCATTAGAGGATCCAAATAAATCAAGATACTGGAGGTTTGGTAGGCGAAAAACGTTTTCAGGGAATTCGCCTTGTAAAACACACCGGTTGAGATCGAGAACCATCAAAGAAGAGGATATATTCATGAAAGAAGTAACTGGCTCCACGCCACTCATGTCCAAATAAATCAGAGAAAGTTCCCTGAGACTGGTCAGGTTTTGAAGCATCCTTTTGAACACATATGTGTCAAACTCCAAATCATAAATGGAACACCGTGGCCCACCTGCACAAATAATCGTTGAAGAAATGGTGAGATGGGATAGTTTAGAGAGGTGAGACAATTCGACAGGGACATAACCCCAAAAATTGGCATTATCAAGACTAAGCCATTTCAGGTTGGCAAAACTGCCAAGTTCGGGTGGAATAGGAGAGCCAGAGAAATCATTGAAGTCGAGGATCAAACTCCGTAGATGACGAAGTGAGAAAAGGGTGTTGTTGGAATGAAGAGGGCCTCGAAGACAGCTAGAACTCAGGTCAAGGCCAATGACATGACCCGAAATGCGGTCACACGACACTCCATCCCATGAACAACAATCCGTGCCATTCTTCCAAGAGACTGTTTTGGGATACATGATGATGTTTGGCCAGTCGTATAAATGATAGTCGGTATTTTGGATGATGGAAAAGGAGTTGCTGAATTGGAGCAAAGCAGAGCTCTCAGTAGGATGACACAATGGAGAAGAAGGAGAAGGTAAAGGAGAGGACAAAAGAGGTTGATGAGAATGAAGTACAAAGAAGAGGAGAAAGAGCAGCCATGATGACCACCCCATCTTAGATTCCGAGTTTCCTAACTCAGAGAACAAAGGAAGGAAAAAACTCTGTTTTTGTTTTTGGTCGTTAAAATAGTTTGATCTATGCTTGGGCTAGTTGAGTTCATTGTATTGGTATATATATATATATGCGTGTGTTTGTTTTTACCAATTGTGATCGTACTAGCTACTTCCTAGTGCAAAACTTTTGTCTAGACTAGTCTACTACTTCGTACTTCCGTAATAAAAAAAAATTTTCAGTAATAGTAATTTTTACCAAGTCAGACCAAGTCCTCAATTGCAAGGGGATCCATCTCTAGTTCCATCCATAAGGTAATTTCTGGGTTATTCAATTAGTCTCAAATTTATTTATGGGTATTAATATATGTAAATACCTGTATATACAATTGGCACCGTATTAGTGCCTACTACAAGTCCAAGAAGACCAGCTGATTATAACCAACACAGTCATGTTGCAATTTCAGTCTCTGAGTGTAACGCCCCAAGTCCCACATTGGGTATTTTCTGGGATGATCGTGGGTATTTAAGTGATGGTCTATGAGCCCAAAAGTACTTTCAAACTAGTACTTTTTGGTGAGGCCCAGTGGTGTTACATTTGGTATTCAAAGCCGACCCAGTCCATACTTATGTGGGTCTTGGAAGGCTGCCACGGGCCGGAATCGTGGTGAATGTGGACCCCGTCCATAAGGGTTATATATAGGCTATTGAATGTGGACCCCAATTTGGTGTTACACTGAGCCTATTTCATCCATATAAGCCCAATGTCTTAAAAGAACCTGAAAAATTGAAACAAACTGACTTTTATTTCTCGTTCGCTCATTTTCTTCTCTACTATAGAGAAAGCTATGATTCTCTTTCACTCACGTATAGCTAATTGGTTTTTCTTTTTCTTCATTCTTTTTCTTCTCTAATACCGATTTAGTATTTTCTGTAAGAGTTTTGAATAACTAAATCACCCTCAATTAAAATTCTAAATGTTGAGTCTTTTACATTATTATTATTGTTCTCTGTTTCTTTGGGACGGAGTGCGACAAATGAGACCCCATTGTCTCGGTGGCGTATGCGAATGCGGTAGGTGAAGTGTGCAAATGTGTATCACGTATTATTGATGATGTCTTCTGAGTGCTTGCCGAGGTATGATTGAAAGGTTCAAAGTGGGTGTCGTGGAGGATCCAATGGTCACAATGGTGAGTGTGAGTGAAGTTGTGTGCGTAAGTGGAGTGATGTAATTGGGTAAAGTGTGTGTCACGTGAGTGAGTAAAAAGAGAGTATGAAGCCTTGATGTTTTTAAATAATCCAATCAGTTTTTGGTGTACTTATTTTTGCTATAATAACAGTAATAATTACATTGTTTATTTTCCTCATCTTGTGTTTAACGAGTAGTATAAGAGTATATGGGTCGATTACATGCCTTATCTGAAGTAGTGTGGAGTGGTTCATTTATTCTAGTTTTTTGTTTAAATAAATTGAAAATAAAAGTAAAAATTTTGTTTTGGTTTTCAATTTTTAAAAATAAGAAACATGTTTAGCAAACTTTATTTCACTGCTTATTTTTAAAAAAAAAAAAAAATACAAATAACAAGTGGAAAGTCATATAGACTTATATTTGTGTATGTATATATATATATATGTATATAAGCACTAGTGTACAAGTATTTGTATGTTCTTTTGTTTTTGAAATTTGTTTAAAAAAATGAAGGTATTAGAAATTTTTTGTTACAATTTTTTTTGAAATTTTTGGTAACAATTTTTAAAAACGAAAAACAAAAACAAGGTTGCCAAGCGAACTTCCAAAAAAATTTTCTATTTTTCTGTTTAAAAAAGTAAAAAACAGAACACGGAAGTGAATTCAAGCAAACCCTTAAAGTGGCATTTGTGGAGTTTTTTGTAATTCTATATGTGCGGTTGAGTACTATGAAGCTAGTTTCTAAAATCTAGTTTGCTTGGCACAATTGAACTCTAGCGGGCCATATAAGGTGACACTTTGAGTAGTTAGTGGAATTAAGAAGCTTAACAATATATATACAACATAAGGTCATATGGAGTCAATTTGAAGAAAAACTCTGAAAACGGCATATAAAAAAAGACAATATAGAAGGGAAACAAAAGAAAATCAGCTAGGGACCCAAAAAAAAAACACTTTTAAACGACAATCATCTGGGAACGAACGACAGGTTAACTTATGACAAACGAGACAACTTTTTTTTTCCTCGTATGCCCAAATGAGACAACTTGAAAAATCATATCTTTTAGGGGGGAAAAAAATCATACATAATATAGTGAATATCCCATAACGCTGTCTATAGGAAACAATTAAATACCGGTTCTTGGCAAGCTGAAAAATAACAGATACATTACAATTTATCAAGGTTTATGATAATTGTCTTTCATTTAAAAAAAAAAAAACTTTTATTGTAATTAAAAGATACTAGGTAGAAGATTTTTAGTGAAACATACATATATTACAAAAGAACTAGTTTGTTCGCCTAGTACTTGATTTTCATCATAGTAAAAAAAAAAAAATTATCCATTTAATTTGTTCAATGTAGATGTTCGGTTTCAAAATTAAGGACTTGATCACACGGTATATTCTGCTACAAGCTGAGCAAAAGATGATGATTTGATTTTTTGAGGATGTTGTTGGAGTGATGAATTCCTCAATAGCCCTGCAAGAAAAATAGGAAAGAAATGAGGACATTGAGGCTAAACTGCTAGAAGATAATCAAGTAATTAAGTTACTTAAGTGAATAGAATAAATTGTATGGCCAAAACTAATTACCATGACTTAGAAGCAAATTAAGCCATGTCACTGTCAAGAACAGAAATTATTCAAAGTGCGATTGTAACAACCGTGCGATCAGAGAAATGTTGCCGGAGGGTGTGCTGAATTAGATTATATTCGTAGCAGTGTTGGTGGAAGCAGTAGCTTCATTAAGCACAAGGACCTTACTCTTCTCAAGTATTACTCAGACAAGGAAATACCAGCTGCATGTTTCTTATCCATACTCCAATTCTATTCATTCTCAGTAACTGTAACATCCACATTAGAGTAAATGTTAGAACTTCCACGATAATCAAATATTTATCTTTTAATAAATTCATTAATAGTCATAGAAAAGAAACCTGTAGAATCAAGCTTCTCTTCTTTCTAACTTCATCTTCAAGTTGGCACTTATCTATAGAGCTTTAAACACGTAACAGTGACATTATAGAACATGTAATAATAGGAGGTTTCTCAGTATAATGATACGGAATTATAGAAGTGCAGGACCAAAAAAAAAAAAAAAACAGAACGGAAAGAGGGAATGTTGTTTTGTTTTATGGCTTTTGTTGTTTCTATTCCTCTCACTAAAGAAGTCAAATGTACACCATATTCTAAAGAACAGAATCATCTTAAACATAAATGATAATTCCATTGGTAAACAGCCAGCTCTTCCCAGAATTTGATTTCGTAAAACATTAACTTCAGAACAATATCATGATTTCTTATTAACAAAACCTTAAATTTTAAACATAACATTCCAAATACAATAGAAAAGTAAGGTAAATATCCTTTATTTTCGAGCTCTCTAGCTGCAGAAAAAGACTTAAAAAACACAAGAGAATGGGAGGGAAAGTCACAGATCACTGGTGGATCAACATTCACCGACGTTTCTGTTCAGCATCAAGAAACACAGACACAAAACAAAAGCAAATAATTAATTCATTAGTTGATTAATCAAGAATATGGTTAAAAACATAACAAGAAGCTAGTTTAAAGTGCAAAGATATTATTACAACCTTAATTTTTTTTATTCTCCACACTTACCACAAGTCACCATTTTCCTCTGAGGATCAGCTAGTTTCATCTTCTCCTGCCTCTCAAGCGAACATTCGAACCACCACGTCGTCCTTGTTCTCTTCCAACCCTTTTTCTTAGCCAATAATCAAACCTTCTGCTGAAAAGCACCATGTATCCCACAGATATCCCTATTACTAGTCCACATCCATATCCCATCATCACAATCTTCCAAGCAAATATTTCATCTGCATGCTCCTCATGATCACTTTTCTGTTGTGCCTCTCCACTTTCGCAAGATTTGGACAGAGGAAAGCCACATAATCCCAGGTTTTCTTTGTATGAATCACTGTTGAATGTATCAAATTGCTTTCCGTGAGGTATTGGTCCTACCAATTTGTTATGAGAAAGGTTTAGAAAAGCAAGCTGCGTAAGATCTGTCATCTGCTCAGGAATCTCTCCAACTAGCTCATTTGAGGAAAGGTCTAACCATTCAAGATTTGTTAAATTTCTCATTGACACTGGAATGCAACCAGTTAGTTTATTTCCGGAAAAATTCAACCCTTTGAGTGATTTGAGAATCCCCACTGACTCTGGAATCTCTCCTTCGAAATTATTTCTTGACAAATCAATTGTTGTGAAGATACTTAGGATCTTTCCTAGTACGACATCAGAATCTTTCATTGACACTAGCACAGAATCTTGGTAATACATATCTCCTATGTGTGTCAGGTTCCTATCTACATGTTCTTCCATCATAGCATTGAAACTCTCGAGATACTCTGCCGGCAAAAGGCCAATGAATTCATTATGGGAGAGATCCATGATTCGCAACTTTTGGAAGGGAGACTTTTTCTTAGAATTTCCAATGGAACCATGCAATCTATTAGATCTCAGTACAAGAACTTGTAGTGTGGGAAGAGATTCCAACCAGTTGGGGAAAGTGTCTGTTATCTTGTTCTTTCCCACATCCAAAACTTCCAAGTTTCGACAATTGTGCAAAGATTGCGGCAGTGGCCCTTCTAACAGATTGCCACTTAGGTGAAGACTCCTCAAGCGAGTTGAGTTTGAAAACATGTCAGGGATTATACCAGTAAACTTATTAAGACTCAGATCCAACACAGAGAGAGGATATAGATTTCCGAGACATGATGGAATGTTCCCATGAAAACTATTGTTAGACAAATCAAGAATAGCAAGCGCACTCAACTGGCAATATAAAGAAGGTATCTCTCCAGCTAGTTGATTGTTCGAGATGAAAAAAACAACTATGGAAGGTGGAACAATTGGAAGCTTCCCTTGAAGATGGTTAGAGCGAAGGTCTAAATAGCTTAAGCTTTTCCATGGAATTTGCTCTACAGAAGTTAGAAAGTTATGAGAAAGATTCAAGTAAGACAATAATTGTGTTCCCTCATTCCATAGCCATTTGGGAATCTCACCGTGAATTTGGTTGTGCGAGAGATGTAGGAGATCTAGTCTTTCAAAGCTTCTTAGAAAATATGGAAATTCACTTATATTGCACGAAGATAACCTCAACTCTCGAAGCTGGGGGAAGGGATTATCGACATAGCTGTTCTTGCTCAAAAAGAAACTGTTAAAACAAAGATCAAGACGCTTAAGATTTTTCAACTTTGAGAACATATTTAACTCCAAAACACCACTCATATTGTTGTATGAGAGAGATAGAAAATAGAGGTCTTCTTGTTGAAAGATTGAGATAGGAAGCTGTCCATGGAGTTTGTTCATACTCAATGAAAGCTGCCGCAGAGATCGAGTTTGAAATTCTTCAATACAGCCAGTGAATTGATTGCTTTCCAAGGTTAAATACTGTAAATGTGGAAGGGAAAATATCCAAGAAGGTATTGATCCACTGAGCAAGTTACTAGATAAGTCTAGATATATTAAGTTCATTGGTACAAGGATCTGAGATGAGTTGATACTAGAAATTTCTGGAAGCTGGCTAATGAAATTGTTTCGAGAAAGAACCAAGCAAGTGAGTTGCCGAATATTATTTAGATAGGACCACGGGATCTGACCTCCAAAACTATTGGAAGAGAGGTCTAAAGTAGTGAGCTGTAATAATTGTGTGAGGTTAGCCATCAATGCAGGATATGATCCTTTAAATTTGCAACCGGAGAGATACAAACTCTGCAAAGACTTGGCACTTGTACTTAGATACGATATATCTATAGAAATTTCTGTATTGGAAAGACTCAAGTACCTGAGTGGAGTGCTCCAGTTATACATAGGCAACGAACCAAAAACAAGTAAGTTGTTGTCTAAACAGAGCCCTTGGAGGTTTGGTAGGCGAAAAATCTTCTCTGGGAATTTCCCTCGCAGTTGACACCACCTGAGATCGAGATCGGTTAAAGAAGAAGATACATTCACCAAAGAAGTAGCTGGTTCAACGTCAAACATGTTGACACCGCATAGAGAAAGATATCTCAGATTGGTCAAATTATGAACCATTCTTCTGAAGAGATATGGCTCCAGCCTCAACTCATACTGATAATAAACGTTATTAGTAAGATAAAGTTGAACCAGATTGGAGAGGTAAGCCAGTTCGACAGGAACATAACCCGCAAAGTTGGCATAAACAATGCTAAGCCATGTCAGGTTGCGAAAACCACCGAACTCAGGTGGAATTGGGGAGCCATTGAAATCATTGTAATCAAGGTTTAAACTCTGAAGATGGCGAAGTGAGAAAAGACTGCTATTGGAATGAAGTTGGCCTTGAAGACAGCTAGAACCCAAGTTAAGGCCAACAATGTGACCCGAAATACTATCACACGAAACTCCCTCCCATGAACAGCAATTCGTGCCATTCTTCCAAGAGACTGTCTTGGGATATGAGGTGATATTTGTGAGTATAGAGTAGTAAACGTTGAGATTTTGATTAATGGAAAATGAGTTCTTGAATTGGAGCAAAGCAGAGCTCTCAAGAGGATGACACGACGGATAAGAAGGAGAAGGCAGTGGAGAGGACAACAGAGGTTGAGAATGAAATAAGAAGAAAAGGAAAACGAACAATCCCATCTCAGATTCTGAATTTCAGAACTCAGAAGCCAAATAATGAAAACTGAGTTTTTTTCTTCTTTTCTTCGTTAAAATAATCCAAGTTATACTTTGGTATTTATAATGTATGTCTAGAGTTGGAAAGCACAAGACTTTGAAAGGAGACCAACAAAACTATCTGGGATATCTTTTTGGACTGGCAACGTAGTTTCTGGTTTGATGAGTTGGGTTAAATTGGATAAACAACGCTCCAAAATATTTTTCCAAAAGTCAGTAAAACGTGCTTCTTAGATTTTGAAAAATGTTTGTCAAATATTTGTTTGTTTTCGTTTATTTCAGCTTAATAGTCGGGCCATAGATCACGCAAAACAATTCATGTAATATGTAACTTCAAGTTCTGAGAAAACGAATTTGAGTGCTTGAAAATTTTCTGACACCCTACCTCACAATATCAAATATCAATGATCTCCCAAAGATATGAGTACTTTTGACACAGTTGTTTTAAACAAGTTAATTGCTCTTTGTAAGAATATAGATCTTGTCGTTTCTTTCGGTTTCACTATCCATTTAGTTGAAAGTAACAGAAATGTTGTTATGAGAAGAACTCGGCTTGTGGATATGTGTCACGACCAGAAATCCAAAACCGTGTTTTTAGTAATTTTAGATGAAAAAATAATTAAATATTAATTTTACGAAATTCAGGAGAAATCAAATATTAAATAATTTTATTTTGGTCGAATCATTATGAATTACCTAATCATTAAAAGTCTTATTAGTATTAATTATTTAAGAAAAATACCCGTTAAAGTTCAAGAAAATTTCTAACTATCTCATTTGGATACTCGTTGAGAAATCATAAGTTTTTGGTAAATTGAGTTAAACTGAAAACTTTAGTCAATGTCCAAAATAATTTACAAAGAATTAAGTTCTCAAATTAATAACAAAACTATCATCAAACATCCACTTACTAATCTTGGCTAAATAATCGAACAAAAAAAGGAAATTAACAGAGTATAAGCATCCACCAAGGAAGAGGAGTGGGAAAGCAAGTACAAGCTACGTACGTAGCTTGTCTGACTACTAGAATTACTATCTCAAATAGACAAATACATGAAAGTGAGATAAGTAAGGGGGTGAGCATTTACATGCTCAGTAATAATTCAATTACCTTTTTAAATAGATACAATTTTATCAAACCTATATAATTAATACCTTTTCCAAAATCCATTTATAAACAAAAAATAATTAATATCCCGAATAATCTCATATTCAAAACTAAAATCAAATCCACATAATTGTATATATCATAAATCAACTAAGTATATGAATGAGCTCTCATCCTCCCATCACGGCCCTGTAATACCTCTGTAGCAGAGGTACCTAACATCCTGACACTACTCGTAGGTATATCAGCCAAAAACCTGTGCAGGGGCCTATGTCTTTCACCTAGCACTGCAACAACTCACCAGCGATCTAAACTACCATGATGCAATAATGGAACTCAAGTGTATAATCCTATGGTATATACAACATGTAACAAGATATGTAATAATCATGCAAAATATTTACCAAACAATGGTTTAAAAATATCAATTGGCATTATTTTGAGATTTACTGTAACATGAGCAGCATACCGCTATATTACCCTATAATCATAATTTAAAAAATATGTATAAAATTCCACACAGTCCAATCCTAATATAATCCAATGTGTTTCAACAATTTATCAATAATCGTAAAATTCATGATTTTTTATAAAATATTATAATACAATATAAAGCAAAACAAGTATAAAACTAGGTAATTAAATGCCTGTCTCAATTTGGTAACTATACCAAGCCAACGACGCTCGAGGAAAACTCTCGTTGGTCACTTGGGTACTCGAACGGTTGTTTTGGGATCCCTAGAAGCTCACTTTAAAAAAAATAATTTCTAATAGAGTCTCGGAATGAGAAATGGAGATTACTACTGAATTCAAAGTACCCAAAAATGCTAGGTTAGATATATAATTTGTCAAAAGTGGGTCTCGGAGTGTGACCCACCCCATGGCACACAAAACTAGATTATTCACGAGTCTCAGAATTTGTGCCACTTCGAAATAAAGCGATATTATATATCAAAACTCGTTTCTTAACTTACTAAATCCAAATATGAAATCAGAATCCAGTTTCAAGATCCCGAGCCTTAAACAGCTTTAAATCCGAGAATTACAAAAATATATCTTTTTATTAATTTGAAAAATATCCACTTTTTCCAAAGTATTTAGAAAAATATCATCTTTGCTGGAGTTTTACTAAAATACTACTGTTCTAAAAATATTTCAGAAAGTATCATTGTCATAGAACTATTTAGGAAAATATCACTTTTGAAAATATTTGAAAAAGTATCAACTTTGCTAATTATTTGTAAAATTATCATTTTTGTATAAATATTTCGAAAAATAACATTTTTCAAATCTCAGCCCAAACCCAATCTCAATAATAACACACTTCTTGATATTGTTTTAACTTCTACTAATTGTAATTATTCATGATTTGTATCCCTCTTTCACCTCATATAATTATCTCGGATAAAATAGGTGAAAATCTTACCGGTAGTGAGATAACGGCCAAGACTGGTTAGAAAATGACGGCGACTATGAGAAGAGTCCAACCATATCCTTGGTGTTACTAAAGGAGCTCTAGTGAAGCTACAGTGGCCGAAAAACCTCACGGTGGTCGGAAACTTCAAGATGGCCAATCTCCGTTCTCCTGCGACGAAATCCAATGGGACTTGGCGGAGTGACTTCGTCAGAGGCTGGGGAAGTGCGTGGACAGGCGCGTCAGCAGTAAGGCATGGTGGTGGCTCAGTGGCAAAGCTAAACAATTTCAGCTATTTTGGTTCTCTTTCGGGCCCTTGATTGTGAGAAGATGGACATTTGCAGGGGTTTTTATGCAAAAGCTTGAAACTATAGTACCAAATATAAAATTCCAGATATTTTAAATAAAATAATCCAAAAATTCTTATTTATCAAATTGCCATTGGGTCAAAAATTATACTTATACCCCTATTTGAATCCAGTTTTTACAGTATGCATGTGTGGCTATGACTTTATTGTTACTGATATGAATACTTAGTTGAGAGATCATGCAGGTCACACTTGTTACTTTATTATGCAGGTCACACTTGTTACTTTATTTTGTTTTGTAACGATAAACTCTTAGTTCATGTATTGCTCCTATTATACCAAATGATTTATTTACATAAAGAATTTTTTTTCTTCCAAAAGAAAAAAATAAAGTTGTTCTACAAAAAATATGTCCATATATAATACAGGGACCTCTAAGTTGTTCATTCGGTACAAGCTACATTTTTTTGTCCTGTGAAAACATGCAATGAATTCTCGAAAAGAAAAAGAAAATGATGATAACAAATAAATATATTTAAAAAAGTTGGCAATTAAACGACTTTAAGATGATTTTGCCCATTTGAGACTGATCACATGAGATAAAACAGTTGTGGTAGTGCCGGTCTTAAAAGGGTGAGAGCAATAGGACATCACCGCTGTTGGCGGTATGTTAAATGACCAAGAGAGTGACAAAATAATCTCAACAAGAACCATTTGAAACAAAAAACAAAAAAAAAAAATGAAGGGAATTTCGGAAAACGTCAATAACACTTAAAAACCGCAAAAGTTTCAAAATTTACATGTAAATTAATTATAAAAAAAAAGTGACAATAACCAGGAAAAAATAAAAAGAAAAGTGTACTGCTGACCATAACAATTGATCCAATAATAAAAGCTTTGAAAATGACATAAAATCATAGTAACCACATATTAAGTCCGAATAAACGACAATGCAATGATAAAAACAACTACATAGTGTAAACTTGCTAAAAACATGAAAACGACAAGAAAATTAGAAAGAAACTGAAAAGAAAGGACTAATCCTAATTTTAGTCCCTAACCCCATATTAATTAGATTCTCAATTTCCTAACTCAGATACCAAATAATGAAAATTTAGGGCATGTTTGGATCTACTTCTAGTTTTTTGCTTAAATAAATTAAAAATAAAAGTAAAAACTTTGTTCTGATTTGAAAATTTTTAAAAATAAGAAACATGTTTGGTAAATTTTACTTGTTTTCAAAAACAAAAATACACAAATAATGAGAGAGAAAGTCATATAGACTTGTATTTGTATATGTATATACATATATGTATATATGTACTTGTGTACAAGTATCTGTAAGTTTCTTTTGCTTTTGGAATTTATTTAAAAAAAATAAAGATATTAGAAATTTCTTGTTACTACTTTTTTTTTTGAAATTTTTGGTAACAATTTTAAAAACCGAAAAAAAAAAATAAGGCTGCCAAACAAACTTCCAAAAATAATTTCAATTTTTTTGCTTAAAAAATAAAAAATAGAAAGAAAAGTGAATTCAAGCAAATCCTTAGTGTTTTTTCTTTTCTTTTCTTTTCTTTGTTGAAGTAATTTATGATGTGCTTTGCTATTTATATTGTGCATCAAATTGAAAGCACAAGCATGTGCAAGGAGACAAACTTGTTAGATCCAAGGTGTTGGTAAATAATTGGCAAAAATTATAAACTCAAGTTGTTGTAAGGAAAATAACAAGTTGTTACAACAGGTATGTTTATATTATAAAATACTTGTCGCAACAGATTTACATGATCACTCACAACGGATTTGTGTAGATCAAAAATCTAATTTTGGAAACTTTTATTCTTGCATCCTTTGATCTAATTTTCCTTATTAAACGTTTCTAGTAGGATAATAGAGATGATTACTGGTGGATTTTCATGGCTAGCTGAACTAAATTAATTGAGATATTTTATCTCATTTTTTCTTTGATCAAGTTTCCATTTTGAACTTGATTCTTGCTAATTATTATCTCAAATCTTGGATAATGATTATTGACAGATATATAAGTAGAATTATGGTGATATTCTTTCCATTATGGTGCAGATAATATTCTCATTAAATTAATGTAATTATTTTTATGAGCTTTTGGGATTTTTTGGCAAAATCTGTTACAACAGATTGTACTATTTAAAAAAAGTTCTTTTGATTGAATTAATTGACTCTAATTAATTATGAAATCAATTCATCTTTAAGGAAAGTTTTTGCAAGTATAAAAGAGTGATTTTAGTTGATTAAGAAGAGCCAAAATTGTGGAGAAATTCTCTCAATACGCCTAGAAAATTTTTAGAGACAATTCATGCAACAACTTTTTAACTGTCTAAACAAGGAATGACAATACAGATTTCGTATGATTTTCAGTCTATTCACACTAACAGAGCACGAGATTGAGGCTGGAAATTCATCTATAAAAGCTCAGCAAGACCAATGAATTTGTGTGCACTTCATTTGAGAGAAAATACTCAGTGAGAGAGCTTTTATGTAAAGCATAGAGTTTGTTTTATTGCCATTGTGAAATTTAGACAGCTAGTGAGTTTTCTAGATTTCCTATTTGAGTCCTTTTGTTCTTCGAGAGAAAGAACATTTCGTCTTCGATAGAAGACAGATCCGAACCAGTGAAGGAAGTTCACATGTGAAGTATCAACAAGACAAGGAGAGGTTGTTAAACAAGATTGATGAAGTCGTTACAACACATTGCGGCATTTGAAAAGATGGAGTCTTTTATTGCAATATTAGTCAATTAGTATTTGTAATCTTTATTCTTTACTAATTTGTTTAATCTCTGGACCTAGTCTTGTAGAGTAGGAGAGGTTAGAACTACGTCAAAAATATTTTGTGTTCATTCTTTATTTTCTTATTCTTGTTGCAACATATGCACTCGTTGTTGTAACAATTTTTCATACACGTGTTGCAACATAATTAATTAATTACTAATTTAGTTTAATCAATTACTGAATTATTTGGTAATACCTAAAACCGATCTTTTAAAACTAAATTGTCCATATCCATTACGATATCTTTCTTGATTGGTAACGCAGTTTCTGTTTTGAGTCGGGTCAGATTGTATATACAAAGCTCCAAACAATTTTTCCACAACTCAGCAAAACGTGCTTCTTACTTGGATTTTGAAAATATTTGTCAAATATTTGTTCGTTTATTTTACTTTGGCGCAGCGTAACATTCGGGCTATATAACACAATCAACGATTCGTGTAATATATTTAGCATTTCAAGTTTAGAGAAAAGGTACTAAAATTTGAGTGCTTCAAAATTTTCCAACGCTCTACCTCACAATACAACAATCTATGATATCTCAATTATTTACTTTCGATACAGCTGTTTTACACAGAATTAATTGCTCTTTGTAAGAATATGGATCTTGACCTGTCTTGAGTTTCACTATCCATTCGGTAGAAAGTGATTATAAGGTTGTTGTGGTACAGTGAACTTAGTTATTGATACGTTTAATAATGATATTATTATCATCACTAACTCTCTATTGAAATATATGATGGTGATGCATGGCTCTTGTTACTATAATCTTTATTCTTGAAATAAAAGATTTGTTCTATAACAAAAAAATTTTAAATTGTATTGCTTGTAGCAAATCATTTTATTATAGTAAAGAATTTTATTTTTCGATAAAATTAAAGTAAAGTTGTTCTACCAAAAATGTCTATAATACAAAAAACTCTAGCGTGTTTGACCTGTAAAAATATACAACGAATTCCAAAAACTAAAATAATAATAATAATAATAAATGAAAAAGTTTCGACAACTTGGCTATTAATTAAACGACTTCAACATGATTTTGCGCATTTGATACGGATCATAAAAGATAAAACAGTTGTGGTAGTGCCCCAGACCTAAGGTTGCCGGTCTTAAAAGTGTAACAGGAATAGGTACAATCACCGCAGTTGGCGTTATGTTAAATGACCAAGAGTGAGAAAATGATATCAACCCTTTGAAAAAGTCAAGACAACATTTTGGAATTCAAGCAAAGAAAGAGAGGAAAAAAAAAAAAAAGATTTTAGAAAACGTCAATAACACTTAAAAACGACAAAAGTTTCAAATACATGTACTGACTCAAACGATAAAACTCGATATATGAGATGTATATGGGAAAAAAAAATGATCATAACAATTAACAATAGATCCAAAATAAACACCATATTCTGAAAACGACAATAACTAGAAATACGACATAAAATCACAACAACAACATATTAAGTCCCGAACCATGACATTGTTTTGAGGGAAAAAACAACATAATTTAAACTCGTGGAAAACTTGAAAATAAGAAGACAAATAAAAAAAAGACAGGAAACGGAAAAAGAATGAACTAATCCTATTTTCGTTTTTTTTTATTGTTTTTTTTTTAATTTTTAGGGAAGACTAATCCTATTTCAGTCTCTAAGAAATAACTCAAATCAATTTTGGTCCTAACTTTCAGAATGTTCTCGACTAAGCATTAGTACTTTCAAAGAAGGGTATTTAAAACCCTAACTTCTCTTTCTCTCTACGTACATCTCCTTCCAACAAAAAGGTCAGCGTCACTCCACTTAGAGGCCGGAGAGGGAGTCTTCTCTTCTACTTCTCTAGCCTCCTCTTCTCACTCTATTCTTCCTCCTAGCTCTATGCTTCTTTTTTTTTTTTTTTAATAGTTTTAGTAAGTCCATATTTAGTTCTGGTTTGTAGTATTACTTTTTGTGTAGTTTTGGTCAAGTTCAGATATTAAATCTGATATTTTTTCTCAGATCGAGATCTGTTTAGTGGCCGATTTTTATTTTGTTTTCTTTTCCAGTAGCATGGATCTCAATTTGTATTGCTTTATATATTCTACCCTGCCAAGAATGCAGCCAGAAGCAAGTATTGAAGACAATAGATTGTTGCTGGTCTTTGTTATCTCTTTCTCTTAAAAGAATTAGAGTAACTCACACATTTGTTCTTAGTTGTGTTTGTGATCCATTTTTCATTTTCTTTCTTTGAGGAGTTTGAAATTGTAATCTTTATACTTACATTGTAATTTGAAATTTTTTGCTTCAATTAATAATATTCCCTTGAGGAGCCTATTTATATTAAAAAAAAAATGTTCTTGACTATAACTACCCAAAATAAGTTTGGGTCATATAGAAATATGACTAAATTTTGGGTCCAATTTAAGTAAATATTTCTTTGTCAAATGTTATAGCAAAATCTAAGATATATATATTTATATACCAAGTACAAAACTTTATATACCAAGTATAAAAAAGTATATACATTGTACATTTGAGCACAGTAACTAAAATTGGTAGATATGTTTATCTACCAAGTGTAAAAATATATATACCTAGACATTTAGCTATAAAATTTAAAAAGTGGATATCTATTTAATCAAATTTAAAATATTGGTCATCCACCTAAATTTCTCCATAAGTTTTTGACCAATTTTTGTTTTCTAACTCTCAAATGCCAAATCACGTTATTATGAACAATAATTTTTTTTGGTCGACTTTAATCTCTTATTTGTAACAAAATGTTCAAACCGAGTCAAAGATATCCCAAACTATATCTTTGAGTGATGTTATGTTGGACTTACTCGCAAAACTTTCAACTCAAAAAGCAACACTCCATGTGTTCTTTTTTAAAATAAAAAAAAATAAAAAAAAAAGTTAGAACGACAATAAAATTGAAAAACAAGGGCTATTTTAACTTTTGACCCTTGATCTTTGAAATGTACCAATTTGCCCAAATGTATTTTATTTCACACCTGATTGGCCAGTAAACTTTGTAATGCCCAATTCTACTACCCCAATATCTATGTTTATTATCAAGTAGAAAAATCGCAAGTAGTACTACAATTTAATAAGTCAAGTAAGAATTTGCACACACGGGGATCATAAAAGTAAACCATGTCTTTGTAATAGTAGATAAGAGTAGACATAAACACTATCACAGAAGACTCCATTCCGTGACCAACAACAACTTGAGTCATTCTTCTAAAAGACTGCCTTGGGATACCTGATGATATCATAAATACTTTGATTAATGGAAAAGGATGAGTTGCCGATTGGAGTAAAACAGAGCCCCTCAGTAGGATGACACAGTGGAAGAAAAATGAGAGGATGAAACTGACCAGAGACTTTTGATAGAACTGTACTTATTATAATACAAAACAGTTGTTCACCTAGAACTAGAGTCCAACACCAACATAAGAGAGACCATTACTTGATTTTCATCATTGTCAAGAAATTATCTCAATAAGAAACTGTTTCAAAATTCAGAATTTGATCTCATTGTATATTCTGCTACGAGCTGAGCGAAAGATGATGATTTGTTCTCCAACAAGATTGCTGGAGAGTCAAATTCCTAGATAAGTCCTGCAAGAAAAATCAAAAGAGATAAGGACACAGAGGATAAACTTGAAGGAGGTAATCAGGAAGTATACAACCAAACTAATTACCATGACTAAGGAGCAAAACCATGTCACTGTCAAGTATGAAAGTTATTCGATATGTGATAGTAATAACTATGCAATTAGAAAAGTATTGTCAAAGGTTCATTGAATTAAACTATCTGTAGCAGTGTCGACAGATGTTGTAGCAGTGTCAAAGGACCTTATTTCTCTTGAGTAGAACTTGATAAGGAATCTGATTCATCATTTTCAAATATAGGAGATATCTTCTGCTTGAATTTGTCCTCCAATCATTATTTTTATTTGTTTGTTTGTATCTTAATTTTTGTATTTGAATATTCATTTTATCTCTTACTTTTTGGTTTTTTATCCATGTAAAATGGCTATACATATCTCTCTATATATAGAGAGTTAATATCAATAAAAATACTGTATTAGTCCATATTACCTTCATTTCTATATGGTATCAGAGCTATTTCATTATTCTTAGTCGGTCGACTCTAGTGCTTCCCATCACGTTACTACTAATCCATCCACACTTTCATTTCCCTAGCAATATGATGGCCTAGATGATATTATACTTGGTGATAGCTCAGCTCTTTTTTATTTTCCACTCTGACTCATAATTTCTTCCCTCTTCAGTTAAAAATTTTTCTTTATCAGATATTTTTTGTGTTCCCTCTATGACAAAAAATTTAATTTCTATCTCTAAATTTTTTCAAACTAACAATTCCTTTATCAAGTTCTTTCCTAACTGTTGTCTTGTTAAAGAGTTGAGTACGGGGGCAACCCTTCTTTACAATCAAAGGAAGAATGATGATGTCTATGAGTAGCCTACCACTATGATACCATCATTTGCTCAATCTATGGAGGCAGAGTATCGTGCCTTAGCTTCTTGTGCAGCAGAAGTTCTATGGCTTAATAGTCTTTTGGGTAAGCTTATAACGTCCCAAAATTTCAATTCTTACGTACATATAATTTATAACAAGTTTTGACAAATTAGAAATGTTAATATTTTTGTAAAAGTGAAATATAAAAAAATCATGTGAGCGTACAAAAACTTTTTCAACTTTACTAGGAAAATAATAGATTTTTTTTTTATTTATTTACATATACAACACATAGTACTAAAAACAAACCAGTATCTGAAAATCCTTTGCACAACTATATATATAGCGGGCTCTCTACCTATAGTTTTATTTCAAAGTCCATATATACAATTAGGATCGGGATCTGGCTTCTATCCACATATTCACATATCAAACATTGTTGCCTGCAATATAAGAACTAATGAGTAATAACTCAATAAGTAACATAATGCATGATTTTTCTTACGAATATTTGCAAGATCATATCTCAAAATAGGGCCCTTTGTGTACTACACTGTTTGGTCGGAACAGTAGACCTGTCACTGAGTCGCATAACTTAACATATAATAAATGGCCACAATATAGGCAATATGGAGATTTTTTTATATGAAAACTTCATTAACCTCAGTGTACATCAGAGGTCATCCCCCATGCTACTAACACATTGATCTACACTAGATCTAACCCGTTAAGGGTACATTTTTCATATATTTAGAACATCAGCCCAGCACATTCCGTGTCCACCCTAACCTTCCAAGCAATATAGTACACAAAAATTTTTTTTTCAAAAATCATCTCATATAAAAAAAAAACATAAAATAACGTAACTTTAAACTGAAATAATTTTATGCCATGCATTTAATGATATGTATACATTATTTTATTGAGGCAAATAATACAAAATCACAAAGTTAATATATTTCACATAATTTTCTTACATTGCAGATGAAATATTACTTACCTTAGAAAGTACATAAACTAACACAGTAAAGAGAGATGGTTTCCTCACTACTAAACTCATTCGAAGTCTTACTTTTGTTTTTTCTTTTCTTTTCCAATCTGATCTCTCTATTTGAACATTTTTTTTTAAGTTTTCAATTTTCAACACTTGATAGAAATTAGTCTTATATAACTAGTTTAAGTCAATTATACATGTTGTTGCACTAAGTAGGTTTAGTTAAGGAAAATGATAAGAATAACGTTTTTTTCTTTTTATATATTTATTTATTATTTTTAATTGATGAAAACAATTCCAGACAACTTACCAAGTGAATGATTATAGAGCTAAATGTGGTTTCTTGATATTATTTCAATGGGTCCTATATATCATTATATATATAAATCTATAGTAACCATTACGTGGTATAAAAAGCTAATGCATATCAAAAAAAAAAAAATAAACCTAACTTCTGTGGGGACTAATTAGCACTAACATATAATAACAAAACAAATAAATAAATAAAATAATACTTTTTCTAAAAGACTAATCAATTAAAAAAATATCAACCACTTAGACCTAATTTATTCAAAAATTCTATAATATTTTTTCCTGTTTTCTAATACACTAATCTTGTTCAATTGAAGATACTATTCTCTTGCACAAAACAAAATTCTAAAACCTTTACTAAACAAAAAAATGTGATTTAATATTCTTTCAAATGAAATAGTTTTAAGCAGTGAAAATAAATTCCCAGTCATATATAATTTATGCAATTCATTATGTTTATTTTTGGTTATCAAATTTGTGAGAAGTTCGGTTGTCACAATTCTCCCCTTCTAATAAAATTTTGTCCTCGAAATTTGCCTACCGAATAGATCGAGATAGTTATTTATCATTTCTTCTTCATGTTCCCATGTAGCTTCTTCTACCGCACAGTTTCGCCATAAGACTTTCACTAGAAGGATCTTCTTATTTCTTAGCTCCTTTTCTTTTCAGTCAAGAATTTGAATCGGTCGTTCATTATAACTTAATTCTTGATTCAACTTTAATATTTCGTAACTTAGAACATGTGAAGGGTCAGAAATATACTTCATCAACATAGAAACATAGAAGACATTGTGGACATATGATAAAGCTGGTGGTAAGGCAAATCTGTAAGCTACGTTCTCAATTCTGTCGAGAATTTCGACTGGCCTAATATGCCTAGGACTCAGTTTTCCCTTCTTCCCAAACCTTCTTATATCTTTTACTAGTGCTACCTTTCAGAATATTTTATCTCCAATATTAAACTCTAAAGACTTCCTTCTTAAGTTGGCATATTTTTCTTGTCTGTCCTATACTGCTTGCATTCTTTTTCTTATCTTTTTAATGGCTTCAGCTGTGACTCTAACAAGTTCTGGTCCAAGATATCTTCGCTTACTCATTTCATCCCAATGAATCAGCAATCTGCACTTTTTTTCATATAGCATCTCATACGGAGCGACGCCAATTGTAGCTTGAAAACTATTATTATAGGCAAATTCTATTAGGGGTAAGTACTTACTCTATGAATTCTGAAAATCAAAAGCGCATTCCTTGAGCATATCTTCTAAAGTCTGGATTGTTCTTTCAGATTAGCCATCTGTTTGTGGATAAAATGCTGTACTAAACTCTAGTTTAGTTCCCATTGCTTTTTGAATACTCACCCAAAACTTTGAAGTGAATCTAGAGTCATGGTCAGAAATAATCGAAAGTGGTACTCTATATAATATAACTATTTCCCGAACATATAACTCCGCAAATTAGTCCATATTAAAAGTTATTCGAGCAGGAAGAAAAAGGGCTGATTTTGTATATCTGTCAACAATTACCCAAATAACATTATATTGCTTACTAGTTATTGGTATTGCTACGACAAAGTCTATAGTGATTTCTTCCCACTTCTATTCTGGTATTGGTATCAGTTGCAAAAGTTCGGCAGACCTTTGGTATTCTACTTTTATCTACTGACAAATCAAAGATCGTGCAATAAAATCAACAATTTCCTTCTTCATTCCTGGCTATCAATAATAAACTTTTAAGTCGTTGTACATCTTCATAGTACCCTGATATATGAAGTATGGAGTATTGTGAGCTTCCGTGAGAATTTCTCTTTTAAGATTACCATTATTAGGGGCACACTTTCTATCCTTAAATTTCATGACCTCACTAGATGAGATATTGAAATCACTCTGTTTTGGAGTTTTCCTAATTTACTCTGAAGTTTGAGTATTCTGTAATTTAAACTTTGAAATTTAAACTCTACAAAATAATACCCTGAAATTAAGAATTTTGAAAATTAATATCCTGGATTGACTTTTTGACCAATTTTAATGATGAAAAATATTAATTTTAAGGATATTATTGTCTTTTACCTACTAAAGTTATTCAAAAAGTTAACTCAGAGTATTAATTTTCAAAAATTCCTAATCTTTTTGAATATTATTTTATATAATCAAAATTTCGACGTTTAAATTACAGAACACCTAATCCTAAGGGTATCTTTCTGCAGTTTACCCTTTATTTCAACAATAAAAATTTATTTTTCTAATTTTTGTTAACAAAATCTACATTATTATGTGTATTTTACTTTACCTGGTAAGGTAAATTACAAAAAAATACCCTAAAATTTAAGTGTTCTGCAATTAAACCTTGAAGTTTGGACTCCACAAAATAATACACTGAGTTGAATTTCTAAAAATTAATACCCTAGAATGACTTTTTGACCAATTTTAGTAACCAAAAAAATAATAATATCCTCTATTAAAACTACATTAGTCCTTATTATTTTCCTTAATTTTGAGGATATTATTATCCTTTACTAGTTAAAGTTACTCAAAAAGTCAACTCAGATATTAATTTCTAGAACTTCTTAATCTCATGATATTATTTTACAGAGTCTAAATTTTAGGTTCTAGATTACAAAACACCGAAATTTCACGATATTTTTTTTGCAGTTTTCCCTCCGTGAGTGAAAACAATTTTGCAAACTTTTGTTAGGGCATTTTCTAAATATGGAAGTATATCAAGGAAAACGATTTGAGTGGGCCCTTTATTTTTATATTTTTTAATTATTTATTTATTTATTTGGGAGGAACAGCAACGACAAGAAAAAGAAGGAATAAGAAATGGAAAATAACTAAACAAAAGAAACGACAATTTGAAAACGGCAGAAAAAAAAAATAAACGACTTAAGACTTTAGAAATGACAACAACAATAAAGCTACCACCAACTTGAAAACGACAAGATAAGACGTTGATAAACTTAGAAGCGAAAACAAAATCTAAAACCACAGACAATTCCAAGAAACATGAACAACTTTGAAAACGACATTTAAAACCTTAAAGAAACAGACTTTAAAGCGACAACCACCTTCGAACGACTTTTTAACTTTTTGCAAGTTAAGCTCTTCGATGCATTCATACATAGGAAACAATTAAATTCTCGCTCTGAGCAAACAAAAAATAATAGTAACAATAATCATAGCACAACTAAATTACAATTTATCAAGATTTATGATAATTGAAAAGATACTAACTAGAGCATTTCAACTAAAACACACTTATATTACAAAACTAGTTTGTTCACCTAGTAGTACTACTGATAACCAAAAACATAAGAGAGACGACTACTTCTTTTCTTCATTGTCAAGAAAATCATCCCAATATAATTTGCTCAATGTAGATGCTCTGTTTCAATATTCGGAATTTGATCTCATGGTATATTCTGCTACAAGCTGGGCAAAAGATGATGTTCTGTCCTCTAGCAATCTTGCTGGAGTGTCAAATTCCTCGATAAGCCCTGCACGAAAAATTAAAAACGAAATTGGGGCATTGAGGCTAAACTGCAAGAAGCTAATCAAGTAAGGTACGTACATGACTAGAATGAAATTGAATGGCCAAACTAGTTACCATGTCTTAGAAGCAAAACCATGTCACTATCAAGAACAGAAGTTATTCGATGTGCGATTGTAATAACAGTGCAATCAGAGAAGTGTTGCCGAAGTGTTTGCTGAATTAGATTATCCGTAGCAGTGTCGACGGATGCTGTAGCTTCATCAAGCACAAGGACCTTACTTTTCTTAAGTAGAACTCGACCGAGGCAAACCAGCTGCCTCTGACCCATACTCCAATTCTCACCATTCTCAGTAACTGCAGCATTGACATTAGCATCAATGTGAGACTTTCCATGGTAAGTGGAGAAGAAGCTGACACTTTTAAAACGCATCAAAACAAACCTGTAGAATCCAGCCTCCCTTCCTTCTTCCTTACTTCATCTCCAAGTTGGCACTTATCTAGAGCCTAAAACATGCAACCAAGACATTTAACTCAATGTAAAAGTAGGAGGTTTCTGACCATAATGCTATGGAACTAAGAAAAATAACTAAATGAAAAACACCTACCTCCCATATTTGTTCATCTTTGTATTCTTCAAGTGGATCAAGGTTGCTTCTTACTGTCCCTTCAAACATGGTTGGATCCTGAGGTATAATGCTCAGCCTCGACCGCAAGTCATGCAGTCCAATTGAAGATATATTGATCGCATCTATCACAATTTGACCAGCAGCAGGGTCAACAATCCTGAAAAGTGTTTGTATTAGAGTTGATTTACCACTGCCTGTTCTCCCTACAATGCCGGTTTTCAGTCCTCCAGGAAAAGTGCACGTGAGACCTCGCAACACAAGTGGCATGTGTGGGGCATATCGAACCTACAAGTTACCCATCGGAGTTTATTAGACAACAAGCTAAATCATACGTAAGAAGAACTCTACAGGAAGTTCAGTAATTTCATTGTTGTAAACCAACTCACACAGAAGCAAATACCTGCAGGTCACGAATGTCAACTTCTCCACTTGATGGCCAAGAATGATCTGGCCGATTTGATTCTATCAGAAGAGGAGGCTCACTTGGAATACTACTGTATTGAAGTATTCTCTCCACTGATATTATTTTGTTCTCTAATTGGCAAAGATTCCATATGACCATTCCTTGTAACGTATTCAGGTTAAGTCCATACGTGACAGCTAGTCCCGCAATGGCTTTAATAGACAGAAAATGAAAAAGGGACAACTCAGTCTCTTGCACCTTTCTCATGCAAAAGAAGAAAACTAGAAATGTATCAAAATAAAATTTACGTGCCTGGATCAATAACTCCTTCTGGAATAGAGATCAAGAAAACCAAAGAGAAGGCAAATGTAACAGCAGACAACATATCCAAGCGAAAGCCTAGCCAGTCCATTGCTCCGGCAACACTGAATTTAGGCCTGGAATATCCATCCATCAATTTCATGTTTGTATCCCGAAATCTTGATTCCTGGTCAAAGCTCCTTATGGTTGTCGACCCTGAAATTGTTTCTGCAAAATGTTGTATCACTGGAGCCTTGCAGACTCCAACTAATCGAGCCAGTTCACGCGCTGAAGGTATGTAGTATTGCTGCATGATTAAACACTAGTAAGAACCTCTATATCACATGTAATTTGGAATTAGATTCTGATATATAAGTAAGAATGTAAATAAAAAGACCATCATTCCCCCATTAGTTTTTAAACATTTATAAGATGTAAAAGTATGTGAAATATCTGCAGTTCACGCGCTGAAGATATGTAGTATTGCTGCATAATTATAAGCTAGTAAGAAACCCTCTTTCACATTCAATCAGAAATTAAATTCTTATATAATGATAAGAAGGTAAGAAAAAAAAATTTCCTTCCCCCTTTATTACTCAAACATGTCTTAGGACATGAAAATATGTGAAATATCTGTGGCATACAGAGTGAAAAATATTTGAGAGATATTATTGTTGTATTAGATTTCGTGTTGTATCCATGAAACAAATAAGACAGTACTAAAAAGGTCTATAGCTATACCTGATACCAGATGCAGGCTAAAATGACAGGTACAAAAACAATGAAAACCTGCCACGCAACCTGGCACATTACTATAATAATTCCCAAAAGCTGGATCATAGAGAAAGCAAGGGATGAAACTTGATAGGAAATGTTCATATCCACTGCACTTTGGTCTGTAGAAGCCTGTAAGGCAAATAAAGCCATAGTACGAAATTTTTTAGCCCAGTAATTATCAGAAAGGAAGAAAAGTAACAAAAATCGAACACCAAGAACTATGCCTAAAAACATATTCACTTACCCTGCTGAGGATTCTTCCACTTGGAGTAGCATCAAAGAACGACATAGGAGCACGGAAAATGCATTCATGCATTTTATTAAAGAGTGAAGAAGCAGTCTTATACGTGGCTGTTACCAGAAGCGTAGCTCTCACAAGGACACAAAAAGAACTTCCGATTGCCAAAACAACATATACAGCTATAAGTGTGGTGCTATCAACAACAGGCTTCTCATCCGCTGAAACAGGACTTGCCCAAGCCATCCAATAGTTGCTTCCTATTTGAAAGCCTTGAAATAACACCTGAGAAAACAGTATAAGAGGCACAAGAGCTCCTCCATATGCTGTAGTAATGTACTGCCAATAGACTGAAAAACCAACTTTTCCCTTCTCTCTTTCCTCTTCTTGAACAAGCTGCCCTTTTGGTTCATCAGTTTTACCATGCTGAGCAATTCCATTTTCTTCTTTCTTCATTACCCCACTTGAACTAGACGATTTACCATCATTCTCACTGATACTTTCTTTTTCATCTTGAACTGCCTCTATGGAATCAAGCGTGGACAATGCTTCCTTGTGCGCACCCACGAGTTCCATAAAATCAGTCCCAGAATTGAGAATGTCATTGTACTTTCCAGCTTGGGTAATCCTTCCATCCTTCATGACCTAAGATTTGGCAATAGTTTGAGTAGACAGATATTAAAAGACACATAACAATTCATTTTGTGATACATAAGTCATAAAAAAAATCGTAAAATTGCTTACCAGTATCAGATCGGCACTGGGTAAGAATTCTACTTGATGAGTGATATAAATAATCGTTTTTGAACTCAATAGGCCCAGCAGACATTCCTGTTACAAAAGAAAAAACGGTTGCAAATTTCCTACTGTTCAAATATTGGAATGAAGTGCTAGCATAACGGAAAAATAATCATCTTAAATCATGCATAAATACCTTCAAAAGCATAGATGGTTTTTTCTGTTTTCTTTTTTTTTTTTTCTTCTTCCACCAACATAAGTTGGAAACAACTTACAGATTAATGAAGAAGAAACTTGGATTACCTTGAAGAGGTGGGATCCTGTGTGGGCATCTACAGCACTGAAAGGATCATCAAACAGATAGATGTCGGCATCATGGTATAAGGCACGTGCAATTTGTATTCTCTGCTTTTGTCCACCACTCAAATTGATTCCCCTCTCCCCAATGACTGTCTGATCACCAAATGAGAGGATTTCCAGGTCCTTCTTCAGGGAGCATGCCTCGAGAACCCTCTCATACCTTTCTCTGTCCATCTCCTTACCAAACAAAATGTTCTCTTCTATCTTGCCACTTTGAATCCATGGCGACTGAGCAACATAGGCTGTCGTCCCACACAACTTAAGGGTGCCTGACATCTTTGGAATTTCACCTAGGATAGAAGAAAGCAAGCTTGACTTGCCTGAGCCAACAGTACCACAAACAGCAACTCTCATACCATGGAACACTTGGAAACTAATATCCTTCAGTGTTGGATTCTGTGAAGATACATCCCAGGAGAAATTACCATCAGCTATCTCAATGGCTGTATCAGAACTTCCTCTTGGAAGTTTTTCGATAGCATCAGACTGCAGGTCATCAAGACGAAGAAAAGATGATATTCTGTCAACTGAAACCTTCACTTGTGCTATCATTGCTATCGTATCTGGAAGCTTATAAATGGGCACTTGAAGAATTCTGAATGTTGCAAGTGCGGACAAGATCTTCCCGGAATCAAGTGGTATCCCCAGAAGCAGGCAAGTACCAAAAGTGACCACAGATACAAATGTTGGGGCACCCCAGAAGACAAATGAGGTCAGAGCGTTAGTGTAAAGAAATTTTTTCAACCATCCTGCCTCGGTTTTTCTAAGATCAACAATCTTAGATAGAAACTTCATCTCCCATCCTTGTAACTTGAGAATCCTCATGTTCCTCAGCACCTCAGACGTTGCCTTCATCCTAGTATCTTTTGATGCCATCAACTTTTCCTGATAATTCTCTTGCAATTTCCCCAGAGGGAGATTCGCCAACATAACCAATATAGTGGCAACGAATGTTGAGATTGCAGCAAGGCCAAGATTTTTATACAAAATCAACAAGGCCAAACCAACTTGTACAAGAACCAACCATGGATCGTGCATGTACCAGCTGAAGACACCAATTCTTTCAGCATCAACCGCCATCAAATTGATGATCTCCCCACTGGTATGCCCCTGCTTGGACTGGCATGAAAGTGTCAAACCCTTGTTATAGATGATTGCAACAAGTGCTGCTCGGACCCTTACTCCAATAAGCTGCGTCTTAAAAAACCACTGCCTCTGCGAGAGGCACTCGACTAGCTTGGCGACGAAAAATGCGGACACCAAAGTATAGCCCTCATTTTTGAACTCCCTCTGCCCATTGAGGTATTGAACAAAAGTGTCAATAAGATATGGCCCAACGTAGGAAGCCAGCGAATACAGAAGCACATATAAAGCTGTCCAAAGAAGCTCTCTCCAGACCGAGCAGATCAACGCTTTCACCAACTTAAATGTTGTAACTCTGTTGATTGATTCGCAATCTGACCCAATCCTATTCCTTAGATTTGAAAAAATCCCAGCTACGCTATCTCTAGTATCAAGCTGAGGAATATCCTCAAGGTCTAAGGTCTTCTTATTGCCAGCAGCAATTAGAGGAGCAATCCAAGAGAAAGTAATAATACTGAACAATCCAGCATTAGCATAAGGGGTTACAGTGGCATCCCCTGTGGACTTATTTGACACTACAACATTTTCTACACTAGCACTATTACCATTCAAAAGGGGTTCTTCAAGAAGCGTATCTTCACCTTCTTTCTTCCCAGAAAACCCCACATATATGAAAAACAGACCCGAAATAACAGAAACAACATCACAAACTAAGGATTGAAGAGGTAAGGAAACGTGTTTCTTGTATAGAACAAAGTCTATAATAAGGCAGTAGCAAGAAACAAACAAGTAGAAACCCCACCAAAATCTCAATAAAAATGGCAACTTTGACTGACCCGAATCAGAAAATTGGGTGTGCAAGTAAAGAGAAACAACCCCCCAAGCAAGTGTCCTAATTGCTAAGTCCAAAAGGGTCACTAACCTTTCATCAGACCAACCATTCCTATACCAGCAAAAGTAGCTCAATAAACAAAACACTAGATTCAACACAGAAAGACCCAAAGAACAAATTAAGGTCTGTTTATAACACAAACACCTGGTGTTCCTAGACCTCTCTTTTGAACCCTCCTGAGAACCCACCTTGAATTTCTGACAAACCCATGAGATAAACAACAAGAATAACAAAACAAGGTGTAATGAACCAGAAAACCCACGAAGGAAAACGGGTTTTAGGAGAAAATTAGTTCTTGGGTACATTAGAAATGAGTAAAAGCTTGAGAAAAATGATCACACGACCTGTTTTGATGAACAAAAACACTCCAATGTCTCTGTTTCGAGGCCGTGTGCGCAAATTGGTATGCAAGTGAATATCCTTTGTTTTGTACAGAATTTCGGACATATATGTGCATATATATACACATATACATACATATATACACTTCAAAATTTGTTGTTTGAGAAAGACTTTTAAGTCAACCGAGGGACTGAGTCAAACAAAGGTGGGCTTTACCTCGTATTCAGAGGACGGAGTATCCTCTAGCGTGTGGCGTTTATACAGGAAATGAAGCGAAAATCAGGAGTTAAAGTTGTACGTAGCATGGTTGTGGTCATTATGGGGCTAGGTAACTCCAGGGACCATTAAATCAATGTGGACCTCAAATCCTTTGTTATTGGGGGCATAGTTAGAACAGGATTTTTAAATAAAATAAATCATACAAAATAAAATTTAATTTCTTTTTACAAAATTCTACAATAAAAAATTGATAAATGATAAATGTGTAAAACCTTGTTGTTAATGAAAAACTGTTTTTCACGATGTATACGACCAAATTAATCTTAAAATGCAAAAAGAAGAAATTCACTGCAACTAATCATCGTTTTTCCGAAATTATATTAATTACGTAACAAATTCTGTAACTATAAAGTGAAATGAGGGAAAAGCAATCTATGAAGGTTATAGGGTTTTGAGAAATAGGAAAAAATAATAATTAAGCAATTATGGAAAATAACTTTTGTAGACACAAAATTAAAAAAAAATGATTGAAGGCAAATAAAAGTTTTTTTGGAAAGATAAATAGAAGTTGAGGGTAAAACTGTAATCTTAAAAAATAGATCCATCCATGGCTAATGATGCGAACCTCATGTATAACTTGGTTAGATTTTGTAGTGTCTTTAGGATTTAATATTCATGTGGTAGAAAAATGACCGAAAAATTATGAGTATGGTACTCAATCAGCCGTATATATAGCAATGATGTTATTAGCAATAGTGTCAAATCTTTATTAAGAGATAATAATTGTGATTCTTGGCGTTTTATCTCTTATTTTTCATTTGAAGCTACTTGTATACTTTGTTAAACATAATTTTTTCTATAACGATGCGTTCTATAATTGAAAATTTCTTAATTGTTATGAGAATTTCCTCTTATCTAAAACAGAAGCTCTTTATTGATTTTATCAATCTATGTTTCATTTATTGCTGTCCAATTATAATCTGGGATTGCTTGTACCTAAGTTCTGTTTTGTACTTGGACTTATGAAAGGGCCTAGATTTTCTGATACCTTGGCCTAAGTTTCGTAAAGGAATGCGAACTTTTGGATGGTTCCACGTTTTATAAAGTGAGCATGGGGATGGAAAAAATAAAAAAATTTAATAACATAGTAAAAGTAGGTATATAAAACTACTTTTACTATGTTATTTTCAAATACCCAAATTAAAAAGTATATAAATGTAAAAATAACTACAAATCCAATTAATACGCTATGGCCTATTTGCCATCTATATGTTACAATAGGAATGATACATAAGCTTATGAATTCTCTCTTTTATTATCTTTTCCTTTACTTTTATGTATATGTACATATTTTTATTCTTTTGGCGATATATTTTCTATGTATTATTTTATTGTAATTTATCCATATATTGCTGTTTTTGAAAAAACAGACAGGATGCAATTTGCCAGTACATGGGTCACTGGCCAATAATAGTGACAATGGAAAAGTCCAAAATTTTTTTTTCTAACGTATGATGAATTATGTATGACTATATTATCGTGTTACTATCAAAAATAATATATATTATTATGGACAACAAATTTCTTATAATTAAGGAATCCTCGGTTATTATATTTTCTAACACATACGACACTGAAAATGAGATCTCATACTTTCTTCAAAATACGTGGTCCCACTAGCAAGATTATCATCGCCTATAGTTAAATTTTTACGTCTAAAGTTGCAGAACAAGACAAGCGCAGAAGTCACACTGTCACAACCCTCAAAAAGTAGTGGCCAACAAAAGGGTCAAAATAGTCAGTAAAAACATATAATTGATAGAATTACACTTCTAAGTCGTTTTTTTTAAATTAAATACATGGTTGAACATATAACGATGTTTTCCACGCACATGTTTTGACTAGGTACTAGATTTTTTTTTTTTTTTTTTCCCGAAGTCATGTCTTTGTACTGCATTTACTCATTTTCTTTCTCACCACAAATTCTATTAGCACATATTTTTCGGTTTTGGTTTTGAAAAACTCTTCTTTGTAGGGTCCGAGTCAGGAATTTAATTTAGCAGGACAAAAATCAAATGTATTTGAATTATAGAAGAGCATAGCGGAAAAGACAGAAAATAACAAAGCATAAAACGGACGACAATAAATTTTGAAAACGGCAGAAAAACAATAAACAACTTACGACATCAGAAATGACAGCAATACTGAACTTGAAAACGACAAGACAAGACGTTGACAAACTTTAGAAGCGACAACAAAATCTAAAACGACAAACAAGTTTAAGAAAGATATACAACTTTGAAAACGACATTTAAAACATTAAAAAGACAAACTTTAAGCAGACAACAACCTTGGAACGACAGGTTAACGTTTTGCAAGTTAAGCTCTTCGATGCATTCATAAAAAATTAAAAGTCACGTTCTTTGCAAGCCAAAAATACAAATAAGAATAATAACATAAACCACATTACAACTTATCAAGGTTTATGATAATTGAAATATACTAACTAGAGCATTTCAACAAAAATACACTTTTATTACAAAAACTAGTTTGTTCACTTAGTAGTACTACAAAGAGTTGACCAAACATAAGAGAGACGACTACTTCTTTTCGTCATTGTCAAGAAAATCATCCGAATTTAATTTGCTCAATGTAGATGCTCTGTTTCAAAATTCAGAATTCGATCTCATGGTATATTCTGCTACAAGCTGGGCAAAAGATGATGTTTTGTCCTCTAGCAATCTTGTTGGAGTGTCGAACTCCTCGATAAGCCCTGCAAGAAAAATAAAAAAGAGATTGGGACATTGAGGCTGAACCGCCTAAACTGCAAGAAGCTAATCAAGTAATTTACGCAAGTGACTAGAATGAAATTGTATGGCCAAACTAATTACCATGACTAAGAAGCAAAACCATGTCACTGTCAAGAACAGAAGTTATTCGATGTGCGATAGTAATAACTGTGCAATCAAAGAAGTGTTGCCGAAGTGTTTGCTGAATTAGATTATCCGTAGCAGTGTCGACGGATGCTGTAGCTTCATCAAGCACAAGGACCTTACTTTTCTTA